>JAJOZX010001169.1:177500-217500 GCA_023014485.1 Bathynomus jamesi | reverse complement strand
TATTATTACTACATTATATTCACTTATGCACAAAACACTTCCTTCTCTCAGCACAAAAGTATCTAAAAGTTGCTACATCGTTTGACCGCGAAGGAGGGTTTCCCATCCAACTAAGGTTGGCAGTGCTCTGAGTTTGCTGGCTCTAGCTCCGGAGTGCTCTAGAGCTGAGAGTAACCCCAAGCTCCAGCTCCGAAGCTGCTCCACTAACCCAGTTCCAGAGCTGCTCCACTAATCCCAGCTTTATATCCTAAGTTGCTCCAGAGTACAGTGTTTTTCCAGACTGATACTTTAGCGTTTTTTTATTGCGCTACAACTCTTTAAGATACAAAAACTAAATTCATAATAAGATAGCAAAATCATTAAGGCTAGTAATCTAAGGCCGAGTTCTTAAAGTGCAGCACGCGAGCAATCTGCGGCCATCAAACTGTCACCGTGCGGCCCCTAAGTCTCGCAAGTTGTGAGGTAATTGAATACATATCAAAAATATGATTTATTTCTTTCTTGTATTATACATATACTAGCGTTGGATCGTAGGGTATACCTATTATAAATGAAAACGTATACTCGTGTGTGTGTGTATATATATATATATACTTATCGTGCACTGCATGTGTGCCAGCGTGTGCAAGAGTGCTTGCATTTTGTGTACAGTGTCTATCTTTGGATTTATTCAGCGTAATGGTGGTACATAGTTGTGAATAGTTGCAATTTGCATTATTCTCTGAATTGTAAGTGTGATAGAATTTCTAATAAGTACTAAGTGCTCGCAGCATTTATACACCTTGAATTTTAGTTGGTCTGAGTAATGGTTTTAGAGTGCTCCAGTAGCGAATTATAATGGGGGAAAAGGGGGCATTTGCCCCCGGCCACAGATGCTGACCGACCCCAAGAAACTATGTAAACGCTATAATCTACCGTTGAAATAATTGGTCGACCGTGAGGAAGAAAAAAAATCCTAGATTCCGCTTCTACAAAACCTAGTTTAGTATCCCATTTATGTAAACAAAGTATACATTTTCTGTAATCACATCTTTGTTTTTGTTTCGTTTTCTGTTGATCGATCCTAGTCAGCTGATCACATCACTCATGTATGATGTATCAGGTAAAGAATTGTGTTTTTCTAGTGACACCGGCCCGAAAATATTCATTGCCCCCAGCCCTAACAATGCTTAATCCGGCACTGGGGTGCTCAAAAGTAACTGCTTTTTATGACATTCTAATCTATTATAAAAAACGCGTCCTTTTCTCTTAATCGTAAGATTTACTATCCATACTTGGCAAACTGGTACAGTCAAGACACTATATTACGATTAAAAAATACTATACGCGCATTCGTGCACTCAACATCAGCTATCCGGTTTGTTTATAAATGTTTTACACGCTCAAAGAAAACCGTTCAGCGTCAAACCGTCCAAAACACCAATCTCGAGTGATCGGCTCCTATCCCTACACTTGCTGACATTCACTCTACTATACGTGAAGCAGAAGCAGAAGCAGAAGCAGAAGCAGCAGCAGCAGCAGCAGGCTTCAGCTCCAAGTTCCGGAGCGCTCCGATAGTCTGGCTCCAGCTCCGCTCCGGCTCCACAATCCCAGCTCCAAGCTACGGCTCCGGATCCACAATCCCCGCTCCAGCTCCTCTCCGGCTCCGGAGCAGAGCTTAAACAATTGTCCCGCTTCGCTCCGGCGGCTCCGGAGCACTGCCAACCCCACATCCCTTTAACTTCTCTGATCTTATGGAAAGCGGTGTTGCGACAGTGACTACAACGTAACCCATACATGAGAACATAAACATTTATGGAAATTCATTCACTGTTTACAAAACAGAACCCATAATTTTGGGGTGGAGGGGTGCTATTAGTTAGGGTTGGCAAGAGCTCCGCTCAAGAGACGGAGCTAGGTTTTTTCGGAACGGAGAGGAACGGAACCGGAGCTGAAAATACCAAAAATAAACGGAGCCACAGCGGAGCTGGAGCAGGGTTCGACGGAAGTGGAGTAAGGGTATCTAGAGCCGGAGCAAAACCTTTGGAACCTGCTGTGAAAATTTTATCCTTTTAAATCTTTTGTCCTATTTGGTACATAAATTGTGATGTACCAATATAACTTTAATTTATAAGATCACGAGTAAACTGCAGTTCTTCAATCTTATGAATAAACACCAAGTTACGTTTATTTCTGTATATATATATATATATATATATATATATATATATATATATATACACAAGCGTCGTTCTTTATGTTATTTATACTGCGTGTTCTTTGCAGTTGAAATGTATATATAGATACGGCATGCGGGAGGTGCCCCCTTGGGGCATTGGTTTCTGCGCGTATGTAGAGGAATTACGGCATTTGTTCGAGTGAGGCCCGTGGTGTAATGGTTATCATATCTGACTGGCAATCGGAAGATCCCGGGTTCGTTTCCCGGGTGGTTACCTCATTTTTTCATTTGTTCGTTCTCTCTTCTCATCTTGCGCGGCATGTTCTCCTATACAAGCGTCGTTCTTTACGATATATATATATATATATGATGAGTTTCACAATTAAACACGTGAAATGAATGAATGATGTAAACCCACACGGAAAAGAAAAAATGATTCCAAGGTCTTTCGTGTATTCAGAAGTACACCTCGTCAGGGCTTTCGTGTATTCAGAAGTACACCTCGTCATTCCCTGACTTGCTGTACTTCTGAATACACGAAAGAACTTGGAATAATTTTTCCTTTTCCTTGTGGGGTTTACATATATATATATATATATATATATATTATATATATATATATATATATATATATATTTAGGGTGTCACTTAAATGCAAAGTTTGAAATTTTCATGCTGACACCCCGCGAATCTATTCCATTGGTAAAAAAAACATGGTGACTGAAAAATCTTTTTATTTGAATAACTATAAAAGGTCGCCCCCGCCTTCCAAAGTTTAATGCTTGCGCGGCGTCTCCATAATCGTTCATTAGATATTATATATCTCTCTATATATGTGTGTGGGTGTATTCGTGTGTGTCTGAATATCTGAGAAATAAAGTGGAACAATACTTAACGATTCACCGTTTCTCATTTCAGCTACGTGATTTCTGGTGATGGAAACCCGGAAGTGTATATACCTATTAGGGGCAGCGGTTGATGAGGTGAAAGGATGCAAGCTTCCTTCCTACAGGCAAGCATTCGGTTACTTCCTTTACCTTCACCATGAAAAGAAAATGACAATACGTGACGCGTTGAGGAAGTCACTTCGAGCAGTGATGTCCTTCTGGGAGAAAGCTCACATTCCAACCAGACTCGAGACACACTGCGTCAGCAAACTGGATAAAGTCTTCGAGGAGTGGAAAGGACTCAAAAAACACGCCTCAAGGACGAGCGATTCACACAAGACGAAAGAAAAAGAATTCATTGAACGCCTCGATCGTCTCTTTGACATCGCCCACGCTGATTGTGAGAAATTGGTCAAGTACCCAGAGGATTGGGAGTTCCTTCAGCAGCAGCGCCAGAAAGGACGTCCAGGTTCAATGGCAGGTTTGGACATGACCCATCAGCGCCAAGTCAAAGATTGTACTCGACGTCGGGAGGAAGAGGAGAAACGAAGAAAGCGATCAGCAGCTGAAATGGAGGCAGTATCCAACGAAGCGGTTTTGGAGTCCTCATCCTCCAGCTCAGATGATAGCGAAGAAAAAGGAGCATGTGGTGGTTCGTTAGCGTCTAAACAAAGAGCAACGAAGAACATCATGACATCGGAATTGGCGGCAGCGCTTGATCGCACGCAACTCTCGTCAAGAAAGGCCACATATCTGCTGTTTGAGGCAGCTTCCAGCTTAGGGCATGATGCTAGCGACTACAACATCAATCGTGGATCCATTCATCGTCAGCGTGAAAAATTCCGTACCATTAAGGCTCGGCAACTGAAGAGCGAGTTCCAAGGCAATAGTCCGTTGACTGTTCACTGGGACGGAAAACTCATGCAAGATCTGACGTCACGAGACTATGTTGACCGCTTACCTATTCTTGTATCTGGCTCCGGGACAGAGCAGCTCCTCGGGGTGCCAAAACTTCTGTCAGGAACCGCGCTGGCACAAACAAATGCCATCATAGATTGCCTGAATGAATGGGGAGTGACCGATCATGTCAAATCTATGTGTTTCGACACAACCGCGACAAACACAGGCCACCGTGGAGGAACTTGTGTTCTTCTGGAAGAAAAAGTTGGACGTGACCTGTTACACTGCGCGTGCAGACACCATGTACTGGATGGAGTTGGTGCTACAGGCGGCATTCGCAGCATCGCTAGATTCAGTATCTACCGGTCCAGAAATTCTGCTTTTCAAGCGCTTCCATGATTATTGGACCCGCATTGACCAGCAACAGTTCCAAACTGCGGACACAGATGCGTTCACCAAAGCAGCTATTTTTAAGCATAGAACGGAGCTCATTGAGTTTGCAAAATCACAAGCACTTCAAGTTCGTGATGACTATCAGGAATTCCTCGATCTTTCCGTCATCTTTCTTGGAGGAGTTCCATACAAGGGACTAAACTTCCGCGACCCTGGTGCTATGCACCGGGCGAGATGGATGGCTAAGGGGCTCTATGCCATCAAGATCTGGCTCTTTCGAAGACAGTTTAAACTGACGAACACTGAGGAACGCGGAATTCGAGATATCTCTTTTCTGTTCTAGTTTACATGAAAGCGTGGGCAACAGCTCATCTGTCCATCGAAGCTCCGCTGAATGATTGGGAATTGATGAGGACGCTCCTTCGATACCCGCACAAGAAGATCTCTGATGATACCACCAAGAAGCTGTCTGCGCACCTGTGGTACCATTCGGAGGAGGCAGTGGGTCTGGCGTTCTTTGATGAGAGGATATCGATGGAAGTGAAGTGCAGCATGGTTGCAGCGTTAGATCAAGAAGCCCTCACATGCCGCCAAAACGACCTTTGGTTCTTGATACTATGTTCCTCAGTGACAGCAAAGGACTGGAGCAACTGATCACAAAGAACACCCGAGGATTCTTCTCAAAACTTCAGTTGCCAGATTGCTTTCTGCTCCACCTTCCCAGTTCATGGACGTCAAACTCTGAATACGTGCAAGCTCGGGATGTGGTCTCCAAACTTGCAGTGGTGAACGACAGAGCAGAACGGGCCGTGGCTCTGGTGAAGGAGCTGAACGGAAAGTTGACAGTGAAAGAAGAACAGCTCCAGTTCCTCGTTCAAGTTGTCACTGACCACAGAAAGCAACACCCAGCTCCGAATAAATCAGCATTAGTGAGGACGCGAAAGAACTAATCACTGATCAGCGTATGAGCACCAATTATTCTGCTACTGTATATGTATTTTATTTCTCAAAGTTTTGCTTTTGTTGCTTCTCCATTTTGTACCATTATTCGCCAAATTATGTCTTCTATTTTGATTATATAATAAACTGTTTGTATTCTTTGCGTTTTTAAGTGTCTTACTTTCGTTATTTCACCAAATTGCCTTGTTTTTTATTATCTGGTTCGGCCCAAGCTGTGAACACTGAACAGCTTGTTGACGTCAACAAATGGGTCTTGTTTTCAGTGACGAGGGCGACCTTTAAATGATGACCAATCAGGACCAAATTCTCTTCCGTATGTTTTCACCAAATGGAACAATTTTAGGGGGTGTCATAGGAAAATATCCATCGTTTAATTTTCCCCCTATTACCTAGTGACACCCTAATAATATATATATATATATATAATATATATATATATATATATATATATATATATACTGCTCTGTTAAGTTAAAAACTTATTTCGCTAGGAAAAAAAACTCATCAAATTATATTTTTATAGTTCCCTATATTTACTTTTAACAAAATGAAATGAATGTCACGCAAGATTATATTTTAAGAACTCCACAATTGTATAACAGAAGCTTTTGACATTTTAACGTACAGACATTATTTGAAACTGGATTAAGGGGGAAAAAAATATAACATATAAAAACGAAAAAGAAAAATTAGGAATGATTATTTATCAGAGTTCAACCAGGACACGATTTTCTTCTACAGAATTGTATAAGGTTCGTCTCGTTCTGGTATCTGAGATGTATTATGGAAATTAGTCGAGACCAAACCAACAGTTTCTGTGTCTGTCTCACGTACAATCGAGTTGAGGTAAAACATTGGTGAGTTGTATACACGTATACACAGGGTGACCCAAAATTACTTTATACTTTTGGTATTGTTCGAGACTAAAAGTGTTAGAGGATTTTTTTTTGGATCAATCCGTTTATATATTATATATATATATATATATATATATTGTTTCAATATTGTAATAGTTGTTTTTACCAATGAAGATTGAAACATATATATATATATATATATATATATGCAGTTGGTAATTCGACTATTTCTATTTCTTTTTCCTGTTTAATTTGGCCCTTAAACTATAGGCGTTACTGGGATCTCAGATTAATTATAAAGACAACAGTATATAAATAAATAAATAAATAAATAAACAGGATGAGATGATGAGATTAACCTCATTTAGTGCTGTCCGCATACACGCATACACACACACACACACACACACGTGTGTATATATATATATATATATATATATAAAATAATAATTATTATTTTCCTTTCAGTATTTAACTCCCTTCCTTCCCCTGCCTTCCTTCCATGCCATACCCTTCCCCACAATGCCCAATGCGCGGACAATATTAAATGTGAAAAAAAAACAGGGTCGTGAGAAACTGAATGCGGAGATAGAATGCATAAAAATATCATTTTCATATTATGGGTTTTCTGCGCATGCGCAGAAAGACTGTGAAAAGCAAAAAACTTTTCATTCAAATATGGCGGCATTTCTCGAAGGAGAAACTTTGTTCAGTGATTTTTATTAAAATATTAATTGATTAGCACTTTTGTTTAGTTCGTTTTACTAATTTTTGAGTCTGCAAAAAAGTTATAAAAATTAAAATTTCAAAATTAAACTAAAATTTGTTGACAATAATGGCGTTGAAATTCTTTCTACTTATACCAAAGACTTTTTAGAAGATCCAAAACTCCGTCCATTTTAGCTTTATGGATTTTTTTTTTTTTTTTCTCTAGTGTTTGGACGAAGATCTAAAAATTACCAGCAAAAAACGTCGCCCCTTGAATTTATACTTCAATATTTATTATTATATAGTGTAATATGTAATCAAATATACAACTTGTTATAAAGTAAGCAAAAAGCTTGTATTTTCTGACGATCAATGTGATAATATTCACTTTTATTAATATACTTCGAATTCATGCGAGTTTGCTCTTGTGCAAAGCTTAGTTCAAACTCCACCCGTAGGTGGCGAGTATCTAACATTCATATGTCAGCATAACGCGCTAAATAATGGAAAATAACATCAGTTTCGTATCGTTTTATATTCACTTTGAAGATCAATATTGCAATACCGATCGTAAGTCTAAGCTCATTCTCTCTTTTTAACGTGGAAACTTACCAAATATGAGACAGTTAAGCACAATTTACTGATCTTTCGAGCGAAACCTTTTATATTCCACAGAACTAGTTATATCAGCATGGTCAAGAGCGCTGTGCAGCCGCCTCTAGTGTCAACAACTGTGTAAGTTTTGTAGGAGCCTAACATTTGCCACGTAAGATTAATTACTTCTACTTTCTTGTTTTAATACTCGCACGAGGCCAAATGTGTTTCGAGATAAAATGAGTTTATCTTTCCACGAATTATTCATCGAACTTATCTGATAATCCTCTACGCCACGAAGTGAACAGAGAATTAAGATAAAAATATTTATTCTCCAAAAACAGGGAAACAGCCATGAAGAGCTTTTGCAATGAAGCTCAAAATATCGAAAGGGGCAGTTCTTAAAACCTTACACAGCGTGTACGAAAATGGCAGTTTGGCTACTCATACATACCCTAGGACAAACACTGCAAGACAGGATCGCATCATTCAAATTTTCTCAGCGAATCGCTTTAAGACATCGTCTAATATGTGCAAACATTCAAGGAGAGCGTGGAATATTGTAAAAATATTAACTGTGAAAAGAAAGCTTCAAGCGCTGGCTGCTTGAAAAGCTGTTGTCAAAAAGCCGTATATTAATGATATGAATAGGAAAAGAAGCTGAGTTTGAAAGGGACGTCATAACTGGCGTGATGGATGGAAGAAATGTCCTGTGGAGTGATGAGACCAAAAGTGAACGTTTGGGGGAAATAAATGGGGGTAGGTTTGTAAGATTACGTAATCATGGAAGTTTCAATCTAACGGCATCACTAAATATGTGAAACACGGGGTTGGTCTTTATTATGGTATGGAGTTACTTCAGTTCTGGTGGAATACATATAAATGATTTCGTAAAAACCGAGATGTAAGATGACTACTGTAGAGTTTTGGTACATCATGCACCGCAGAGTGGAGAACATTTAATTGAGATGAGATTCACCGTCCAGCAAGACGCTAAGAGAGGTACGAGCAGACCAGGAGGGTCCATCAAGTGCTGCGCTACAAACTCCGATCTAACTCCATGAACATGCGTAAACAACTAAAAAAAAATTATTTTTAGGCGAAGCCAAGAAGCCTACAGGACCGTTAGAGTATTATTCATTCGAAACGGTAAGCATTTCCTATAAAAAGACTACAGGTTCCCCGAGATGCGAAGCCAACATCCGCGTTCGAGGAAGTCTCACTAAACCTTGAACAGTACACTGTATTTGTAAATAATTATTATCAATCATTTACCGTAATTTACTCGTACTGTATCTAGTATTCTGTAAGTTATGTATTACTCAAGAAAGAGAGTTCATAACTGTATGTGCATTCAATTAAACAATATAAACAAAATAAAGATATCAACTAACACTAATAATAATAATAATAATGATGATAATGATGATGATGATAATTATTATTCTTATTATCATATATTATTATTATTAGTTACTGTGCTTCAACAATCCAGTACTGGCTGTTTGAGGTCAAACGAATGAGCAACAAAGCATCATTCGTGCATCGAGTTTCAAATTGAGGATTAAATAATTTTTACTCGTGTGAGGTCACGGACATTGGCCTCCAATTGTACAGCTCTTCTTTTCTTTTCTTAACACAATTTTTAAATGATTTTGCAACCATAAAAATGACAATAAAGTGTAGTTAAAGGAGAGAGAGAGAGGAGAGAGAGAGAGAGAGAGAGAGAGAGAGAGAGAGAGAGATACTCAAGGAGTGCCAATGGTAAGCTACCTTTTTACCAATTACGTCGAACTCTGTAAATAAAGTCGGATGTCTTTATAGGACCTACTTTTTTGGGTTAGGCTAACCTAAAACAAATCAGAGGGTGTATAAATTAGGCTGAGGAAGCATAAAAGACGACATATTTAACTGTTTTTTTTTTTTTATTAAAATCGTAACGCTATTTGAAATTCGAAAAAGATTAATCCTTGTATCTGGTAAACAAATGCTTTCTCTAAAAACTTTCTTTCAAAAAACCTCTTTCTACTTCAACGCGAGCGAAAATGATTAAAAATTTGAAAATATTATTATTATTATTGTAAATAATTATTAAATAATTAAACAATTATTAAACCCGTCGACCTATTAGGTAAAAATTGGGCACGGACGAAATATTACACAAATGTTCAACCTACTTGGGTATTTCTGACTATATACCCCTTTTACGCAAGTGGAGTTCCTGAATTTTATAATTCCCCGAAAACGTAACTCCCATCCAGTACGTCATTAACATTCAAAAGTACAATTCTCAAAACGACATTAAAAATGTCTTCCTGAATGACTTGTTTTGAGCCAAAAAAAAATAAATAATTCATATCATTTCTAATTGGAGCTGAACTGACCACACTACGATTCAATTGCATGACGTTGCACCATTCATATATATATATACAGTATATACATGTATGTATAATTTTTTTTTTTTTACAAAATAATTTTTTTGGTAAATTTCAGCCAAGCCTCAAATAAATGTAAAGAGCTCTTCTTACCTTTTTAGGAAGGTTGTGTATTGGGCTTGTTTTATTAATCCTTGGCGCATCATTATAGTTTGGAAGCATTTTCGATCGATGGCCCATAATTTACAGTCGGTTTGAGCTGTAAAAAAATTTTTTTTTCAAAGAATACGCATTAGTTTCTCGTATAAAATATTAGCATGAGAACGGCGTCCGAAAAGTGCTACCGTGTCTACCCAGTGGGAATTACACCAATTAATTGAATTAATTACGTATTAAAGAGCTCTGCATTGAATAGGTAATAAATAATTTAAACATTTACAGTAATCATACGGTTCCATTAAAAATAAAATATATTTCCCATCGTGTATACGAGTTTCAATGTATTTCCCATTCGGTACAAAACTTTTCGGACACACTGTATATAGGTTAGTGTTGCATAACGAGAAATAATAAATTCTTGTACCTCTAAGACTTTAAAAAAAATTGGTATAACACTTTGATCCCTGAGGGGTGGGGGGGTGGGGTTGTACCTTATGCCTGGTGGTAATCCCTATATATAGGTACGGTTGTTTTTTTGTGTGTGTGTTTGTGTGTGTAATTGATTTCAGGGTTTTCAGTCACATGTATAAGCGTCATGTGCACCCCATGGAGAATGAGAAATGGGTTTGTAGATAATGTAATGTATAATATATAAGTATTACGTACGTTCTCTCTCTCTCTCTCTCTCTCTCTCTCTCTCTCTCTCTCTCTCTCTCTCTCTCTCTCTCTCTCTCTCTCTATATATATATATATATATATATATATATATATATATATATACGCCTCGGTGGTGTAGTGGTTAGCGTCGCTGACTACGAATCCATCGGCCCCGGGTTTGAGACCCGGTGACGGCAGCCGGCGCGCAGCAAAACCCAGCTGTTCATCCTTCCACGCAATAAAGAAAGTGGTTGGTAGATAAATGGGTAACCTGGGTGGCCTAGGGGTAAGACGCTGGGCTGCTGGTGGGGCGTGGTTCGGATTCCACGTTAAAATGTAGGTCTACGGTGGAGTGAAAAGCTTGACCTTCGTCAGAATGAACAATTCGGGCGGAAACTAACCAAAGGTGTGTGTGTATATGTATATATATATATATATATATAACAGTGAGACGTGTATAAAGTTCGTCTAGGAAAAAAACTTCCTAAAACCATAAAAAATTACTAACTGGGAATATCCTATTTTCTTGCATATTTTATTCCTTATTTATTTCAAAACACAAACCCAGTTATTACCAATTAGTGATTTTTTTTTTTTTTAGGTTTTAGACTAACTTTTTCTTTTTCCTTGTGGTATTGCAGCATTCATTCATTTCACGTGTTTAATTGTGAAATTCATCCCATATATATATAATATATATATATATATTATATATATATATATGGGATAAATTTCACACTTATATATGTGAAATGAACGAATGATGCAAATACACAAGGAAAACGAAAAGTTGATTCCAAGGCCTTTCGTGTACACCTCGTCAGGTAGACGAGGTGTACTGGTGAATACACAAAACGCCTTGCAATCATTTTACTTTTTCCTTGTGGGTAAGCATCATATATATATAAAAATTTTAAATTACTGCTCATGTCATTAATTAATTAATTTTAATTATTAACCTTTATTAATAATAAAAATAAATACAGTAGTCTTTTTACAATTTACAATTTTTACAATGCCATAAATAATTGTGAAGCTTTTTTTAATTTGGCCCTTAAGCTTTAGGCTTTACTGGGCTCTTATTAAAAATAAGCAGCTAGCTGTTATAAATTAATAATAATAAATAAAGAAATAAGTAAATAAGTATTATTAATAGTTAAAACCTGTATTTCAATATTAAACAATATAATTTTGATATAATGACTAACCAAATCCTATAATGATAGTGATAATGATTTGGTTATTCATTATAATGAAAATGACAAGAGCAGTGATTTAAAATTTTGTTTGGTGTTCGTTAAAGGAGAAATTATTTAGATACAACACGAGTGAAAGTCAAAATAGTTCATACAACGTTACAGTTGTGAACGTACTGTGAGAGAACGTATTTAACTGAATACTGATACAGTTTCGGGAAAAAAGTACGCCTAGAAAGAATTTCTAAAAAAATATTAATCAGGATGAGAGAGAGAGAGAGGAGAGAGAGAGAGAAGAGAGAGAGAGAGAGGAGAGAGAGAGCCTATAAATGTGTACCTGACCAGACAAAAGACGGTAATACCATAACCTTTAACGGACTTATGACACACACATACACACAAAAAAAAAAAGTCTGTGTTGGGTAACATCAAGCAAGAAATGAATGTACACAGATTGCGCTCGCACATCCATCGAGAGATTATACACACGCGTGATTCGCGTACATCTATCTACCCAGTCACACGAATTAAGCTTACGTTACCGATACTGCCAATAATTCTTTTCGTTCGAAAGGGATTCGGGCTGGGTGGATTGATATTTAAGCTAAACGTTTCACGCATCACACTAAACCCTTACAATGACGGAAATAATGTTTCTGGTAATTATTTGATAATTTTAAATGCTTGGAACGATATATGAAGCGTTTACCCAAATACCAACGTCTTTTTTTAACAGGGAATGTTGATAGATTCCATTGCGGCTGCGCTCACCCATTCTTATTATGTGGAAAACAATATTATCTCTTTCTCTCTCTACAGGGTGTCCCATAAGTCCGGTCTCATAGGAAAATTGACTTTAAAATTAAATTTACAAAAGTAATAGATTAGAACGAAAACAAAGGTTCAAATTGACGTCTCGTTTTGAGACCTTTTTTTTTCTTTGTTGCATGTAGAATAACACGCATTGGCTAATACGGAAATGAGTTACACTCGTAAGGAAAAGGTGGAGGCCTTTTCCTCACTAGTGTAACTCGCCTCCACATTAGCCATATATATATATATGGAGGTGTACAGCGTTTCCAAACTAAAGAGGTTAAACGAGGAAACATCCTCAACTCTGAATGAAAATACTTGTATGTTCAGAGTGCCAAGACTGTTTAACAATTTCCCATAAGAAATACAACTAATGTTCGTGTGGATGTCTTCAAAGGAGAATTAGACATCTGACTCAGGACAACCCCCAAATGAGCCGGGTGTGCTTGGCTTTGTGAAATGGAGAGCTCAAGAAAGCAATTCTCTCCTTCACCAAGCCAATTCCAAAAGTAGGGCCATGAGCCTGACCTCAATGCTATAAGGGATCGGCGCACAAAATTCCTACCACCAGGTTACGAGGGATAGGGTGACCAAACAAAGATACTCGTATTACAATACCTGTAATTGTAGCTGTTCTACGGCAGTTGTAAAGGATAGCAAGTTCTCCAAACACTTTCCCACTCGTCATGTGACCAAGAATTTTCCCTTCTTTTGTCACCTCCACGAGACCCTCTGCAAATAAAATAAAATAAAATTAATACTAACCTCTAGCGGACATGGGACTGCAAGATTACAAATGGAAAAACACCAACTACAGTAAATAATTATCTCTATAGTGCCAGAGGACCTCACACAATCATATATATATATATATATATATATATATATATATATATATATATACACTCCCTTAGTACCAATGGCTTAATCTTGACACGTTTTAAATATCTTTTGGTCAAAAGACATTCAAAATATGGGCATACGAGACCATTTCCGAATGGGATGGACACATCTGTTTATATGTCCTGTACAAAGACAAAAAACAAACACACAAACAGTCAGACAGATGGAGAAACAACAAGATGATGCCAATATACTCAGGGACACCTTGCACGTCTCGGTATTAACAAGGAAAAAAAAATTACGCTTCAGGTACAATTATTGTTCCATTTTGTTGTTATACGTGATGTTCATATATATATATATATATATATATATATATATATATATATATATATAATATATATATATATATTGTTAGCCTATAACTTTTGTAACTTATTGTGGCTTTATTCCGCGTTAATTCCTTATTCCACTGAAGTTACCAGAGACGACACGAAAAGAGCATGCATATTCTACCTCATTATGACATGTTAGAAAATGATAGATAGAAATTGATATTAGAAATTGATAGAGAGAACTTCAAAATAAAATCCTAATTGAAGGAAACACAAAATTTACTCGAATGAAGAGAATAAAGTATTTGAAGGGTTAATTTTTTTAATTTAAAAAAGAAAAAAAATGAATCGAAACTAAAAAAATAATAAAAAAATAAAAAAATTCGAAGAAACAAATATTATATTAACGGAAAAAAGGTTTACTTCAGAAGAAATAATAAATAAGAAAATCAATGGAGCGTGGTAAAGACTAAGTCACTAAGTCTCTCTCTCTCGATTATATCAATAAAAATATATAAATATGCTAAAAAGCTAAATAACTCCTGTACTATTAGTGTAAATTATTTGTTACATAGTTATACAAATCCCTAATTATCATACTCATAGATCACTTCTTCACTGCATATATATATATATATATATATGATACACACAGACCGTGCATGGAACAAGGAACTCTTCTGGGATAATTAAATCCAGTATAGTCCGAATAAGTAATGGTAAATGACAAATACCATAGTTTTTCTTTTTCATGATGCTAGCCCGACGTGGGCAGCTGGTCACTCGCAAAGAGGTCCCATAAATATAGTTTCCCTCACCAGCTATCTGCAAAGCAGATAAGATCCAGCTTTGGGACATGGTTCTAGGGTTTAAAGCAGCCTAGCCCTGCTACATTTAGAACCTCAATATAAGCAAAAGACTCGCTGCCTTCACGTCAAATTGAATACATCAAAGAAAAAGGGGTAACTATTATATTTTTAGCCAAAAACCAAAACTTAAACCTCAACTGGCAGAATTGAGCGTCCACTTTTCAAGGCACATAACATGTCCGTTTCAAGATGGGTCTGTGCGTATCATAAAAAACCTCAGGGGACCATTCTGAGTTCATTCCCATATATATATATACACAGGGTGGAGCAAAAGTCGCGCATCATAGGAATTTCAGTGTTGACTATATATATATATTTTTTTCTTTAAGACAGGGAATGGCTTCGAAATTAACAATAGACGAGAGGGTGAACTTGGTTCTAATGTATGGAATACCAGGTACAGAATTTAAATTCTGTACCGAATCATCGATTTGTAGTACCTGGTATTCCATACACTAAAACCACGCTCATCCTTTCGTCTATTGTTAATTTCGCAGACATTCCCTTCCTTAAAGAAAAAAAATATATATATATATATATTATAGTCAACACTGAAAATTCCTATGATGCGCGACTTTTGCGCCACCCTATATATATATATATATATATATATATATATATATATATATATATATATATATATATATATATGTTTTTAAATACAAAGTAGCATTAAAATAAATTGTGTGACCTAGTAGTCGTTCAAAATATAATAATAAACTCCATAAAAGACGCCGCTCTTCCATTGAAGTGTCACCTTATTTTTGGGGTATTAATTTTTAATTTTATTTTATTTTGACCCGATTGCATGGGGCATGGGTATTTACGCACGCACCTCGACATTGTATTATGCCCACATTCGTGTTTATGTCCCGTTTGGGTCATTATCGAATTTGATATACGGTATATGATGACGTAATCTATTGCCAACGACGCTAACGCAACACGAATAAACACGTTTGGATGTAATTATAGTGGAACAACCATGTTGTCCAGTAAACACGCACAATTTTCTTTTATTACTTTATTTTATGAATATACAGGGTATCCATAAAATGTAGCCTCAGAGACACAGAGTTCATTGACTACACTGTTTATTTTTATAATGCTGAACTCTTTGGACACCTTGTAATATATGATTAAATTATTCATTATTTTGATACCTGAAGGGTTTTTCATACTTTGCACTATGGGGTACAGGCATGGTTAATTTCGCGTCTCTCATATATATATATATATATATATATATATATATATATATATGAGAGAGAGAGAGAGAGAGAATTAATAAAAAAAATTGCAATTTCCATTTTTATTTTGGAATAAAAAAGGATTGTTTCTCGGCATACAGGAGGAAGAAGTGGTAGATAGTGGGGGTGCTGGGGCGATTGTATTTGTGTGTATGTGTATCCGGGGGGAGTGGGAAGGGAGTTGAAAAGGGGTTTGAAAGGGGGAGGGTTGCTATTTCAGGGTCGGAGAGGCTCAAAAGAATGTAACTAAACGAGATTCCTTTTACAATTAATAAGCAATTTTGAGTGTCGGGCGCGTAATGATGAGGTTTTGTTGGTATTGTTGTTGTTGTCGTTGCTGTTGTTAATGATGATGATGTCAAATCAATGTCGCCTTTGACGATGCAAAACTGATGTTTATCGATAACATCGCGGGTCGATTAACGTGCTCAGAAAGTGTTCTCACTCTCTCCTCCCCCCCTGTTGTGTGTGTGTGTGTGTGTGTGTGTGTGTGTGTGTAAAAATCTCGCCAAAAAATAGGCTACATGCATATGTGGTCAGAAAGTGAGATTAAATAAATGGTCATAGTAATACTAATTTTTTTTTTTTAACTATATTTTAGTGGTTGGTTATTATTCTATTTTGTTGAAGAAATATTCGTAACTGATTGGTGAGACATTCTTCATCAATCACGATTTTACTTTTAGTCATTACTCAAAACAATTTTTGGGATTTTTGCAATATAAAAAAATTTTTTTTTTAGCCCATTTTGGGAATTTGAAAATTACAAAGTATTTATACCAAATTACACACTCTAAGAACTACAGGGTGTTCGAAAATTCTCTACCAATACTGTAGATGTTTATTAATTAATTTCATTAATTTGATTAACTTGTTTTGAACTGAATGGAAAACATTTTGAACATTTATGATAGGGTCCCATAAATAAATGTATTTTCCATCGGGTTACGAGTTTCAACGTTTTCACACTGGGTAAGGATTTTTTTGGGACGCTGTACGCAGAATTAGCTTAACCCGAAATGGTGTAAAATAAGCTTTTTTACTATCTCGGAATTAATGTTACAACAATAATGAGTAATTCTGAGAAAGAAGTCCAACATATTTCCTTATTCTCGCATACAACCAAAATAATGTATTAAGTTTAAATACAGAATTGGAACGAGATTGTTTCATACCACTTTGGGTTAAAACATGTATTTAAAAAGTATGGTTATTTCATTTGTATGTACAGGGTAGCCCATAAGTCCCAATCGGTTATAATTAAAGCGAAAATAAATTACTAAGGAAAGAATATTTGTCGAGATGGTTGTATTTTTTTTGAATATAATCAATAATAAATATTTCTAAACTTTTTTACTTTGTTTGATTTTTTGCATTTTCGCTTTAATTATAACCAATTGGGACTTATGGGCCACCCTGTACGTATATATTTCTCCGTTCTTGGCTACCTTACGTCTTTGAGACAATCTTTAAGATACATATAGAGCTCATCTCGACGCGAACGCTCGGTAGCGACATTAGCGAGGACGCCGTAGACTGACTTATCATGAAAAAAAGGGGAGATAATAAAGGTTAGGCTAAGTTATGTCAAAAAGTTAGTACAACCCGGTGCGTATCTCAACACCCAAGGAACACACAACGCTTTCGCGTTCAGAGGTGCTATATATATATATATATATATATATATATATATATATATATATATATATATATATATATATATATGTGTGTGTGTGTGTGTGTGTGCGTAAAAATTTTGTCAAAACGATGTGAGAACACGGTTCACAAGAAAGGATATTTACTTAGCGGAATTAAGACAACCTTTAATGAAGAGGAGGTCAGCTTTTGCAGTATCTCAAATCGCTGCTGTGTGCCAATACCATAACCCCAAAAAAACCCAAAAGTGTCGAGCTGTGGTCTGCAAACAAGATCCTCGATACGCTTTATAGGCCACTTCCCATATCCAGCTTTTTCATGTCCATAGTCGACGTGAACTGATGAAGCAGATGTTACTCTCGTTTGTCATTGACGGCTGTAAGCAAGGGTTTTCCGTGAATTTTTGGTCCACTGTAGCCAAGTTCACGCGAGAGACGTTGAGCGGTTCGTTATGAATAATTAACATTATTTGCGATGTCAACAAACGTTGCGTTTTCATTGTACTTCAGCTGGCGAGAAAAGTCTCTGTGTTCGTTTTGTCCATTGGTGTCAATCCTGGTCGACGGTTGATTTCTCGTTCCTTTGTTTGACGACGTTTTGCGATGAATATACACAAACTGTTCCACTAACAAGCCCAAGATTTTGAGCTCTTCGCCTCGCACTTTGACCACATAGTCTGATTGTCCAATCACGGGAACATATCAAGAGCAGCACCTCGTAAACCTTCCTTATTCTGACTTACACTTAAGTTATTAACGTGTGCGTCTCCAGCATTGATAATATATAGGGAGTAGCAGAATTCGCGCACTATATATATATATATATATATATATATATATATATATATCCCCGCAAGGGGGTTCTAAGCTCGTGCTCTTGAGTGCTCTTTGTGCTCGTTTGTACGTTCTTGTTCCTGGAGGTTTCACGTGCGCCCTCCCGGCCCTAGCACACCCAAGGATGATGGGGCTCGACCCTGCAGTCCTTGTCATCCTTGGTCTTTTTCCACTTCGACTGTCCCCTCCACCCTTTCTTTTTCCTCTGTCTTTCCTCTCACTTTTTCTTTGTTTTTCCGCTGAGATATGCCCTTTAAATAGAGGCGAATCGGTTCTTCCTGAACTAAAAAAAAAAAAAAAAATATATATATATATATATATATGATGCAAACCCACAAGAAAAAAGAAAAATTATTCCAAGGCCTTTCGTGTATTGAGAAGTACACCTCGTCAGGGAATCATTCCCTGACGAGGTGTACTTCTCAATACACGAAAGAACTTGGAATCATTTTTCTTTTTCCTTGTGGTTTGCATCATTCATTCATTCATTTCACGTGTTTAATTGTGAAATTCAGCCCATATATATATATATATATATATATATATATATATATATATAAACGCGGAGACTTACTCACTGCCTTGAAGCTGCAAGTAACCACAATCCAACATTGTTCCTACTCTAAACAAGTAACGGCAGCGTGGAAGTCACATTACCATCTAAAATGTGAGTCATAGTGAGGTATTTGTGCCGCCATACTGGTATCAAGATGCTGTGAATTTCAATAACAACATTATTAATATGACTTCAGTATGACCACAATATGACCACGTTTTAGACGGTAATATGACACCATAATTAGTCTCTTTTATCGTGATAGAGAAAATTAAAATATGAAGGGAATTTTCATACACAGAAAAATTCCCTTCGTTGAAATCATCCAACAAAAAAATCCCAGCAAGAAATTGGAACTTTTAAAAGGAAACTTCATATGAACGTTTGATTGACATTTAATAAACGTTTTATTGACGTTAAATAAACGTTTCATTGACGCTTACTAAATGTTTTAAAAATATTTTATTGATTTATAAACGTTGTATTGACGTTTATTGATGTTTTATAAACTTTTTTTTGACGTTTATAAACGTTTTATCGCGTTTATTAAACGTTCCATTTCTTGCTAAGATGACAATCTGTTGGGATAGTTAACTTCAACCATCTCAATCAGTTTGTTACTAGGAAAATAAACGTGGTTATAGAACAATAGTTTGTATGGTTCAGTTGGATATGGTCAAAGAAACCTAAAATTTCTAAAAAGCATAAAAAATCGCTAATTGGTAATATTGTATTTTTTTTATTTTATTCCTTTTGGTGACAGTAATAAAATTGCAAAATCAAAACCTAATAATTAATTATAATTAGTAATTTTTGTAAATGATTTTTTAAATATTAGGGTTTTAGTCGAACTTTTTTTTCCCCCGAAACTACTTTGTTTACACCAAATACTTTTTTCTCTTTGGTAGTTCATGTTTGCATACGAATGGTCTAATTACAGACTCATCTTAATTGAAATTCGGATCTCGTTAATTTTCTAGTCCCGTTTTGTTCTTCCATTAACGACTCCTCATTTCATGCAGAGTGAGTGCCTGCAAGCAGGCATGTAAAGGAGGTCATTATCATAGCAAATAGAGCACTTTATGCTCTCACTCCATACATGATAATAATGATAATAACAATGATGATAATATATATATATATATATTAAAGATAGACTTACTTTCTAGTTCCTCATGGGTTTGTTAAAAATCAGGGTTATAAGCGTTTGAAGTCGTTCGTTTCATAGGGCAGTGCCATTATGAATTAGGCTTCTGGGCATTCCGTGGCATTTCCTAGGGTGATTAGAGTGCTTGCATGGACATGTTATAATAAGGATCGGAAATCGTTATCAGTAAAGAAAAGTTCAAGGGGAGTTTAATTTTTGATATCGACAACTGACTGAGATATGTTCTTTCGTAATAGAATAATAAAGACTAATATATAATGAGATACGTAGTGTGTGTGTGTGTGTGTGTGTGTGTGTGTGTGTGTGTGTGTGTGTGTGTGTGTGTGTGTTAAATCCAATGTACAGTTTGGACTATTCTGGGAGACGCTGATTTTCTTTAAAAATGTACAGAGTAATGTCCATAATACAGTAAACGACTGGTGTAGCGAGGATACATTCTAAGTCCATTACGTTTGACAAGTTGCCTCGATAAATCTCCCTTTTTAATTACTTCCTCTTCTTCACTCTCCTATTTTAACTTTTGTAGACATTAAACCAACAACGAAGAGAAGATATTTACTTCAATGGACGCTGTATGATGTGAACCCTCTCGCGAAGTCAGAATTTCCAAACAATTTTTTTCTCTTTTATTACGCATCCAAAGTAAGACGGTGAATCGGATTCCTTCTACCTGAGCGCCGTACACCCACGGTTAAATTTAACTTTGATGCCTCCACCGAGGGTTGTTTTTATTTTATTTTTTTTAATTGATCATCCGAGAACAGTTACACATATCGTATATACACCAATGGCGTCATTCTGTAAAGATAATACGACGCTGTATTTATTTAAAAAGCTTTTTCAATACATTTATATATAGAGAGAGAGAGCTCATTGTACCCCTTCATAAAGACACGTTTTTTCGTACCTGCGCGTGTTTTGCTTACAACGAAACGTGCGTGATAATGATAACTATTTTATTATTAGCTGATAGAAAATAAAAGTTATTTTTTGTTTAATCTCCGGTCACAAACGACCAATATAAAACTTCTTCATATAACGGAATAATTTTTTTTGGCCTCGGACTAAGTGTGTGTGAGGCAAGGAGA
This sequence comes from Bathynomus jamesi, assembly GCA_023014485.1. Lineage (NCBI taxonomy): Eukaryota > Metazoa > Arthropoda > Malacostraca > Isopoda > Cirolanidae > Bathynomus > Bathynomus jamesi. The sequence goes on along the minus strand of JAJOZX010001169.1, from coordinate 196,242 downwards.
TGCTTGGTAACAGTCCCCCCCCCCCCCCCCCCACGCAATCTCTCATAACTTTCATTTTCTCTGTTAGGTACGAAGATAAATGTAACTGTTTCGATTTTTTTGTTTTGTTTTCACACACACACAAAATACAGTATATATATATATGTATATATAAAAGCCCAGTTTCCCATCCTTCACATCGTTCGCTTCCGGCTGTATATATAGGCACCAGAGTCTTCCTGGTACATGGCGATTGCGAGGTTGAAGGGGGAGGGGGGTCAAGGTCAAGGGAGGTCACCACTTCATTACTTTATTATTTATATAGATTCTAAATTCCCTTCATGTTTTTTTTCTTTAATGAGCCACGCACGAATTCATGATTGCGAGACGAGAGAGTATCTCCTCCCCACCCCCCGCCCGGCCGCCTCCACCATCCAGTTTAGTGTTTGTTTACTAACAAAACGCTTTAACAAAGTTCATTCGTAATCCTATTTTTTTTCCCTTTATTGCTCAGTCTTATTACCAAAAATCCTCTGAACTTAAAACTACTAAATTCTTCTTTTAAAAAGTATTAAAAAAACTATACTTTAAAAAGGACAAACTTTATAGTCTTTTGATTACGACCTGACGCTCAACAAGACGTGGCTTGGTTTATAATTATATGGCCATGTTTCAGTATTTGAATATTTTAATTTGTCTATTTAAAAGGTTTAAAAGTTATTTTTTGAAATTTAAATAAAATCAACCTTTTTATTATATATTTACAAATTTAAAATACAGTTTCAAAAGTTGTTTTTTAGTTTAACGGGAAACAATATAAATTGGCAATATAACAAAGGAAATAAAGTGTTTAGTAATAATTCAACACCCTCCAAAAGGTATGAAAGCCGTGATGGTCAAATTTAATGAAAGGAAACCTTAATGAATGTGTAAACGTGTGTATGAAATGTGAAAAATAAAATAAATAAACGTAAAAGAAATAATATAAGAACAGAGAAAGTCGGAAAAGAGCTCAAACACTACAAAAATAGCCATTAAAATGCGAGTTTTTAAAAATAGACTGCCTGAATCGACCTTGCCTAAAGCTATCTCACCCCACCCAGAGGGGGGAAAATTTCTATTATATGAAGTAAATACTTGAAAAACAGTTTTGTAGAGTATAATGGTAAAAAAAAAAAAAAAAAAAAAAACCGGCAGCAGCTTCTGTAAGAGTAATATATGAATGAGAAATTTTAAAGAACGATAGTTTTTAAAGAGCGGAAACTATTCTATACGACTATTTACCGTTTTATATTTGAATAAATAGTAATATCATTCGGCAAACTATTTACCATATATTATTAATTAACCCTAATTTAAACACTAAAATCGTACGAAATTGTATCCCGACACTTAATACTTCAAATACAAAAATAACCTTAACGAAATATAAAAATTTACGATAAAAAAAATTACATGAACTTTATATACAAATTCTGACGCGCACAGATGACAAAGAAACATTTTTTTTTTTTTTTTTTTTTTACTCGTTCTATTTACCTTGTTACGAATAAGTTATTTTCCTTATTACTATTTTTTTAAGTGGTTCTAAAGTTTAAACGCTTAAAACGAGGGTTGTTTTACGTTGTTTTAAAGTTTAATAGATGTTTTTAAACTTGTTTATAACGAGATATTTGTTCGTTGTTTTAAAGTGTGAATGTTTTAAAAAGTTTTAAAAAAAAAAACGAGTTAGCTTTTCGTTGTTTTATTAATTATAAAGTTTGAATATGCTTAAAACTGTTTAAAAACAAGGTAAGCTTTCCTTCGTTCTAAAGAGTATTAAAAGTTTAAAAAAATAGTTTTTAATTTCTCTCTCTCCTCTCTCTCTCTCTCTCTCTATATATAATATATATATATTTTTTTTTTTTTAAGGAAAAAAATTTCCACCCTGTTCAGCTTTCGGGAAATGAAACAAAAGACCCGCACCATCTTTATTATATAGTGAAAAAAAAAAAAAAAAGAAGCGATATGTCTACTTATATATATGTATATATTCATTTATGTCTATTATTAAAGGCATAAGAAAAAAACAAGCGATTGGAACGAAGCAATGTGTATTTCAAATAACATCCGAAAATAATAAAATAATAAATTTTTTTTAAAACACATTACAAAAAAAAAAAAAAAAAGCGAAAAACACAATGCGAAGAAAGCTCGCACTTCTAAATATATACACGGTGAACCAAAAGTAGGTGGACAGTAGGTTGAATACTGTTTGTGTTATATTATATTATAACTATGGTGTTTGTGTTATATTATATTAAATATTATAAAAATTTATTTAAATTTTATTTTGTATTATAGTATACAAAAAAATTAAATATGTATTCTCAAAATAAACGTTATCATTTACTGTCCACCTACTTTTGGTTCACCCTATATATATAGTAAGACATAAGAAAATCGAAACAAATAATATATATATATATATATATATATATATATATATATATATATATATATATATAATATAGAATACGTATATAAAACATAAAAAATATAACAAGCTCTAAAATGTTTTAATTATATCTTTTTTCATTCTCATTTAGGAACTGTACAAAAAAAAAAAATTATATTTACATTATATATTGTATTTGAGTGTCTTTATATGAACGCCGCTTTAAAGTGACATTAAAACGAGGTTCATCTAATACGGAAAGTATATATATTTACATTTTATAAATCTGACGGACCTCTTTTCTAGTAGCTACCAATAATAACTTCTTAACATATAGTTAGACTAGCTGATATGCAAGTATGGTTCCTATCCCCCTTTTTCTTTAATTAAATGGTATGAGAAAATGAAATCGCGCGCGCGTATGTGGGGGCACGAAATCGACAAATGTATGGTACATATATATATATATAAAAATAAAAAAACTTCATAATCCAAAATGGAGGTCGTTTGTATTTAGTTAGACATTTTGTATCGTATTACTAAAAAAAAAAAAAAAAAAAAAATTACAAAATGACGAAATAATTATCTAAAGCAATATGGCGTCATTTTAAGTGTATACGATATACAAATGTTTAGCTCAATATATCTAATATACCCCACTTTTTAGAGTGAGAAATGCTTAAAAAGGAACTATATGTGTGAGATAATATGATTATATATAAATGAAAATCATATACAGCGTGTGTGAATGCCACATAATATCAGAATCTCAAGTATATAAAAAAAACAAAATTACACAACGAATACTATGATAAAAATTGGTATTATAAAAATCGTACAAGATCTGTAGTGTACTATAATAGTCTTTGTGACGAACGGTATGCGGGTTCGTCACTCGAAGGAATTCGCGGATACCTATTTACAAAGCGGAATGGAACTGGTAACACAAAGCTCTACACTTGATATATTAGTTGGCATACGCACTCTTAAGAAAAATTGACATCTGACTAAACATTTCGTTTGATATTACAAATTTAAAATTACAATTTTTTTTTTTTTTTTTTAAATTTTTTTTTACTAATTTATTCGTCACTTGAAATGTTTAAGCGTTTTCCGGAATGTTTAGCCAAATATGGACCTCCCTTCAGAGTGTTCAAAGTCTAATAAATGGCAATAAATTTGATAAAAAAAAAAAGCAATGCTTCATTCGAGAATTAGGCTCTCACTGGCCCCCTGCCACCGTCCTTCTCTTTCTGGTACCCAGAAAGAGGGGAGAGGGCGCGGAGTTTGTGCGCGTGTAAAATAATAATTACGGTAAGAGGGAAAAGACTTATGATAATCACGAGAGAGAGAGAGAGAGAGAGAGAGAGAGAGAGAGAGAGAGAGAGAGAGAGAGAGAGAGAGAGAGAGAGAGAGAGAGAGAGAGAGAGAGAGAGAGAGAGAGAGAGAGGCGTTGTAGAGCCTCCGAACAGATCTCGTAAATCTTATTTTATAAAAACTATTGCGATGCCTTTGACGGGCGGAACCAGAAGGATATGAAATCCTTATCTTAAGAATAAGGAATGCGAGACTATCATCGCAGCACTGCTGAGTTGAAGGATGAGTCCGATTCATCGGAAAGAGGAGACGCGTCACTGCGTCGTCGTTGTTTAAGTTGCTGCTGCTGCTGTTGTTGTTGTTGTTGTTGTTGTTGTTGTTGTTGTGCTGCTGCTGCAGCTGCAGCATAAGAAGACCTCTGCCCACTAACTTTGGACGAGGAATAATTTTAAATTCATCGTCGCTTTCTGATCCGTTATTTTCACTGTGTTTCTTCTTCTGATGAGCCTTTTGTTTGTCTTGACGTTTGTGTTCTGGGTGCGAGTGTTTCCTTTCTGGCATAGGCTGCATCACCTTATGACGAGACGCTTTCGAGGTCTTTGAGACCACACGTGGATAAATCTCATATTCGTCTCCCGAACTGGAAGAACTTTGACTGGGGCTATTTCCGTCGCTCGTTATGTAGTCGTGGCTTCTCAGGCCTTGCAACGCGTTTTCATCGAGGGGTTTTTTCGTGGTTGAGATTTTTCTGCAAGGCTCTTTCATGGCTTGCTCTTCTCGGAGGGAATCGAACAGGGGATGACCCGTTTTCTGGATAGATCGGGTTTTCTTTTGGCGATTCAGCGTCTGCATCGTCTTCAGGTAATGAATCATTTCCATAGATTCGTACAAATTATCTTCGGAAGCGGCGCTTCTGAGGCTGCTCAGCATAGCGGCGGTGACGGCAGCCGAGTCGGAATGGATGCTGTTCCTCTTGTCTCCTTTGCCGAACACTGTCGCGGACGCCGATTTTATGATGGGGCGAGAACGAGCGCGGGGCTCATTTTCCTCGGTGGCACTCTGGTGCCGCTGGCGTGGCATGCATAAAGCTATCGAGGTAACGAACATCGTTACACGAGCCGAGCAATTTAAGACTATCGAACCTATGACCGCTGGGGTCTGTTCTCACCACGTCTTTATTCCTCAAGTAGCGTTGGTATTCCATTCTCTCGCGCATATCACGACTTTGAGGTCTTCGAAGAGGGATGGGGCCCTTTACTCTTCTTTTTTGGTTTTATATGACCGTATATCGGCTCATTTTTGGAAAAGTACTCCGATGGTTGTATGAGCCTTACAGGTTGATAACCGGGCATAGCTCGTTATATTTATCAATAACTATTACGAATATATTACAGATTTCTTTTTAAAATTTTTCAATCAAAACACTTTCACTTTTTAAAACAACTTTGCTTCACTTTTTTCTTTTGTAATGTGATACGAATATCGTACAACTTTTCTTACTTCAGATTTACGGAATGAATGATAATTTTAACGAAAACTTTAAAAAAAAAAAAAATCACTCAAATATCACAGAGCTATTATGAATCACAAATCTGATCCACTTGATTTATATACAGATTTTTACTCGTAGAGAAACTTCTTCTGTGTTCATCTATCGATACAATCCAAAAGGCAGTAAAAGACGTGTCCCTTGACCCACGGAGCTAGAAGTATCCAAAGAAACTCAGCTAGCAAATGATGCTCATCCGATGAATTTCTCGCACTTTGGCTCACGTGAAAGTTATCCCATCCAAAGCCAAAGTCACCCAATAAGAATGGAGATGACTTTTCAAGGGGGTTTTGAAGGACGGCCAGTCGAAGAAGGTATATGGGGAGAAAAGCTTCCACGCGGGAATTCTCCGTCTTTGCCCTCTGGATGAGGAAGGAACGCTGCCGACAACGAAACTGTCCGGAAAGAAATAGAATTCACTGATGAGTTTAAAAAACAATAATCTGACTTACATTACGTGGAAATATACGAAATTATTATACAATTTTTTTTTCATTATTATTTATCAGAGAAGAGAAAAGATAAAATTATCGCGTTTATCGTTAATGTTTCACGTATGAGATATATTTTTATTGGCAATGTTTTATTATCAGTTAAAAATAAAATTTATTTGTACATACCTTCAAAAGTGGGACGTGTGGGTGGTTTGCTTTGTAGGTCTCGGACACGAGATTTTAGTTTCCAAAAGGATTGACTGTTGATCCAGACGGAAGGAAGTTCGTTTTTAGGAAAAAAAAAATAATTTCCAAAATTTTTCTTTTTCTTCTTTGGTCACCGAAAGAATCGAAATGACTGAGAAAAAGGAGGACTACGAACCTTTATCAACCACAACAGTAATTAATCACAAATTGTCAATCTTTCTCAGCGTCTTTCTAAAATCGAAAACTTTGATCGAAATATTTATGCTCGTCAGAGAGGTTTGATACCCAAAAAATTAGAAAAAAAAAAAGATTTAAATTTTCGTCAGAGTTAACGACGACAGGCTACCCGAAAACTTTTTGGGGCAATCCTGACGGCGAGCCTCGGAGCTGACGAAGATGTGTGACTTTTCTGCGTGGCGGCAAACGGCCGAGTGACAGACTGTCCTGCATGACGTTACGAAGCGCTTACGACTGCAAAAGGGAGCAAAGGGGGGGAGAAGGGGGGTTGGAACTACAATTATTACGACGGCAGGGGGATCAGCCAAATTTCAAAGGTCACCCTCCTTACCCCTCCATCAAAAAAAAAAAAGTTCTACAGGAGCGAGCGAGGTGAGACACTTCTTTAAGAAATAATGCCCCCCCCCCCCACTCTCTCTCTCTCTCTCTCTCTCTCTCTCTCGGAATAGACTTTATTATAATGTGCTTTGATAAGTGTAAATGCAATCCGGACAGACAATTAAAGGTTAATTTCCAATGAACTTCTTTTCTCATGGTCTAAATATGCACCGATACAAAGAAGTGGAGATCGTGTGGGAAGCTCTTTTCGGGGGAAGGGAAAAGGAGGAGAGGAGTGGGGGAAAGGAGGAGAGAAGGAGGGGGGGGGATGTGAATAGCGGGTTTTGCATGGGGCGGATCTGGCCTCACAAGGTCGCCTACAATCCCCCATACCCCCAGTCCACCAAAATATCCCCCTCCTTCCAAAAGTCCGCCCTCTCTCCAATTCTCCCTTCCCGCCTCCCCCACAACCACCGCCAATCCCCCAACCCTCCCTCTCTCCCTACCCGAACGAGCTCTTGTTGTTGTTGTATAAGAAAAACGGGAGTCCTACCACACTCGCAGAATTGGAGGGCGCCGTTCGACACTCGAAATGCTAGTTTTCAAAAAATGAACTCTTGCAAAATAAAACAAACCAACCTTGAAATTTACATTTCCATCAAAATCATATATATATATATATATAATATATATATATATATATATATATATATATATAGGTAAAGACCCTGCCTTCGCGCGTAAGCGCTAAGTCATCGCCTTAATTAAAGAGTCATAAACAGAAATATTGTTTGTTCCCATTATAGATGGTTTCAGCATATTACGAGCGCAAAAGGAGAATCTGCCAGCTCGCATGATGTTGCAATAATATGGATCCAATTAGAATAGGATTAGCATAAATTTAATGCAACGAAAGTCGTGTGTAAATATGATTTCTTCCTTAAACAAATTGGAGAGAAAAAATACGATGCCGACTTTTACTGGTCATAAACGGAATCAATTTGAACTATTTTCTTACGTAGAGTTGATGGTTTTATCGTTAAATGCGTGATTTGGCCACCTTTTATTAAGGGTCAAGGAGGTTGTATAACGGAAGGGACCTACGGATTAACGTGGAATCAGAACTAAGGGTAGCTGGATTTTATTTGGAGAATGATCTCCCGTCCAATTGTACCAGTTACTCCCAGTCCCAGTTACTCAGCTTCATTGTTGTACTAATAGCCAAGGAGGGATACATATGACAAAAGGGGACCTAAAGCTTAACGCGGAATCATAACCACGAATCGAATTTGGACGCGGGGGATCATCCACCAACTATTCACTTGCTTAACTTCTTGCTGATCTTGAGGAAAACGACGTTGCCCTACATTTTCATCAAACTTTTAAGTTGTAAAACAAAATTAAAAATTTATTTAAGGTCAATTATTAAATAAACAAATGATAAGTATCTCCTTCATCTATCTTTTAACTATTGCATAATTTCTTGAATCAACAATTCTTAAATTTATACAATTTTAATTAATAAAAAAATCTAAATTTTTTTATATATATATATATATATATATATATATATATATATGAAATTAAACTGTTTAAACCTGGTAACGCGTCTAAAAGAAGGAGAACCATAAAATAGAATTAGTTTGGTGGTGTCAGTAACATTGAAGTTAAGGAGATTTCAACACTTCTTCGATAACGATCTCTTAAATTTATAATTAAGAATTTAAAAAAAAAAAGAAGCTATTTTAGTAAATCAAGACTAAAATAGAAAAATAACGAACACACACACACACACACAGGGACGTAGCGACGAGGGCTTCAGCCCCCCCTCGAAATAAAATCAAAGGTCTGATATTTCTATGCATTTTTGAAATTATAAGTAAGTACGCCATGCCAAATACAGTACCTTCAGCACATGCTTAATTATTGTAATACATTTATGAATGTGTTTTTATTCATTTACACACTTTAATATATATATATATATATATATATATATATATATATATATATATATATATACACGGAATTAGCCCCTCCCGAAAAGAAATTCTGGCTACGCCCGTGTGTATATATATATATATATATGTGTGTGTATATATATATATATATAATATATATATATATATATATATATATATATATATATATATATATTACACAAAATAACACGCATCAGTAAACGTGGTTTTTGTATCAAACAAAAATGCCTCCACCAGAATTCGAACCCGGGACCTGCTTAGTAGGAGTCGCGAGCGGTATCATCACATGACGACAGTATAAAACTTCACACAACCTGTTGTATATTTAAACCACCGAAGAAGCACTTAAAAGTACGTTAGGAAAACGTAGGCAATAAATAACGGGCCCCACCTTCCCTTAAAAACATAAATAAATAAAAATTTACAATTTATTACTGGTTTTTTTAATGACTTACTTTATTAATTTATATAAAATAATAAAAAAAAAAAAATTGGTGAAATTATTATTACAAATTTTTGACCTTTTGTCATGATAAAATTGGAGAAATGTTTTTGCTTTAAAAATATTTAGTATTATTTCGATCTTCCGCATTCAAACGAGCAGAAACACACTAATCGCGTCGACTCCACCAGGTGAGCACTGTGTCCACCCCAAGACCCGTCTCCACGAAAATAAAAGATCATATATATATATATATATATATATATATATATATATATATATATATATAATATATATATGCTCCAGTTTACTTCATTTTTCGAAGTAATGTTTTGGGTAACACAAAAGCAAGTTATTATAATTATACGCGTTCTTGCTGGGTATAAATGCGGGCCATGCGGGAGTAGAATTGGCTCCTATTCATTCAGGAAGACAAAAGTAACGGGTATTATTATAATTATTATTGCTATTATTAATTTATTATTATTATTATTGTCAATACTGTTGGGGAAGTAAGTTGTTCTCGAGTTCCTTTTCGACACGTTTCAAAGGCAAAACCTTTTCCATTACAATGATTTTTACCAGGTGGACACGGATGAACGCAGAAGAGCGAGGGTCAAAAGGTATTATCCAATCTTGTTCTTTAGATTTCTTTCCATATATACACATCAAGAATTATGTTAGAACGACATCAATATCCTCTCCTATATTTGTAACCTTGACCTTTGCTACGAGAACCAGATTCGTGTTGCGAAGATACAAAATGTGTATAAGTTTCGCCAATTTATAGTTGAGCGACTCAAAAGTTATGGAGCGGCCACGGACACGATAAAGGTTCTACAGTATTTGACGTTTGACCTCTATTTGTGATTCTGACTTCTGATAGGGGACTCCCCCCCCCCACCGAGTTTCGTTCATGACACTTCGTCTCGCGATGATCAACCTGCGTAGTGGTGACGTTCATCAATTTACGTGAGCAATCAAAAGTTATAGCCCGGACACGAAAGTGTAACGGACGGACGAATGGACGAGTGCAATCCAATATGGCTCCTCCAAATTTATTTGATCGGAGGACGTAATTACATACATTTGTATCAACGGTTTTTTCTTTTTTAAACCTAATAAATTAACAGAACGAGTTAGTTTGGGCAAAAAAATAAAATTTATTAATATAATCCCACTTCATTTAAGATATTAATCACAACTTTTCATTGTTATTATTAATTAATATATATATATATAGGGTGATTCATACGTCCTGTCCCAAAGGTATTTGTTCTAGTTATTCTTTGGAAAGGGACTTTTAAATCACTCTTATTATATATAAAATCATCGATGCATTTATAGTTTAAGTGAAAGTATGAACAGTTAAACATCTTTTCACATAAAGCATCGTTCCGCCCACACGCCTATTTCAGGGTAAAAGCAGCTCGCAGCAACACTGCCAAGAATTTAGGGGGTCAAAGTACTGACGAGACTTTCGTACGTGGTTCATCACCACTAAAAGCAACAATGCTCTGTGTTAGTCTAGTCCAGAGGTTCTCAACCGGTGGGTAATTACCCCCAAAGGGGTAATTTGGAATATCCAGGTGGAGTAATGGAAGCCATGCATATTTTATTAAGAGTGATGTTCAAAGACAATCGTATGATTATAAACTATTTCTTTAACTTTTGGTTAATTTACGCGTCATTAGGGGTAACGGGGTGAACGCCAATGCTTCAGGTGGGTAATGAAAGTAAGTGGGTTGAGAACCCCTGATCTAGTCCAAAGAACATCCATATCTATATTCAGCGTATTGCAATTTTCGTTGGTTTGTATTGCAGACACCCCGAATTATTATCAGTCCTGGTGCATGATTCTTCAGGAGCAAGATGTATGTACCTGAAGTTTGTGTTTCTTTCCCGAGGCAGCACAAATTTACCCGCATCAATCACAGTCACACTCGTACTTGCTCTACACAAACTGGACTAAAAACCACGAGTATCCGCAATCGCAAACCGTCCGTACTATATAGGCCTGTATTTTGTTTAGAATAATAGGTTTTGCTTTGCCGAGCAAATTGCATGGACATTTCTGTAATTATTCCCGCATTTAGAGTTTGTATCTTAAATTTTAAAAATTACACACACACACACACACAATTTATACCAAGAGAAGAAAATAATATAAACGAAAAAATGTAATACATACGAATTTAAAATATATATATATATATATATATATATATATATATATATATATATATATATATATATATATAATATATATATATATCTATATATATATACTGTACACTCTATTGATTAAATTAATCATGTATATAAATCAGAAACAGTGAACCAAAATTATTTTTCCTGGAGAAGGAAAATTAGAGTAGTAAGATAAGACTCTCCACTTACGTGAATAATAATCGGTTTTTTCCCCTCCCCTCCCTTCCCCTTTTTCCAATTTTTTTTTTTTTCATATAAGAAAACGACAATTTTTCCGCACAAAGAAAATTTTTCAGTATCAACCTTCAAATGGAGGAGGACTGAAAATGATTAACTGCTGCTTGGCCTTTCCAAGCGCGCGCGCACACACACACACACATACACATACACAGTTATTTTGTTGTAAAAACTAATTAAAATATACAAAACCCAACTAAGAGAGAGAAACTACGGACCTTACTACGGTTTCCTTAACGACGATATATACAACACACACACACATATATATATATATATATATATATATATATATATATATATATATAAAATAAACCGAGGCGCCATCCAGCTCATGCCTTGTCCAGCACCACGCGGTTCAAGGCCGTCCCTTTACCTTTAAGTTCAAACCTGTTTGTCTAGTTGCTTGAATGACTCCATGAGCCGTGTATATATATATATATATATATATATGTAGGAATTTGCTTACGTTTTTAGGATAAATTTATTATGAATAAACGTTACTTATCACCGATATTAACATCTAATGAAGGAAGGATAAGTTAACAGAGATACAAGATAGAATTAGATACAGTAAATCAGATACAGTTTCTTTTCTATGTGCGAGTTTATAATAGCGCGTAACCTTAAAAGCCATACTGATAATGGCCTGAGCATTCGTTACACAATGTTTACGCGAGTAATTAAACATAAACTTGAATGTGATTATTTAAATCATAATTCTTATCGAACATGGAATCTCGGATTATTAAATTATGCAAAGAATGAGGAAGATATATATAATATATATATAAAATGTTCGTGCAGCAATGGTTATGGTGAAATAGAATCCAAATATATACTATTATGGTCATTTGCTACCTCCAAATAATTCAGACACACACAACACACTCGATATAAAATTTATCCTTTTTATAAAGAAACAAAACGATATTTAGACCAATCGTCCATTAAGCCAAAATTAATGGTCTTCTAGAGACTATATGGAACATCCGTTTGTGAATGACTCCAAAAGAATTATTCACTGCTTTTTACGGTAAATACATTTAAGTACCGCCCAAATACCAATAAAATTTTCACGTATTTATGGAACTATCGTGAAAAAGCGTCTTATTAACGTGTTAAAAACATGTTATTACTAAAGATTATTAAGCTATTTCATTGTATAATTACATTACATATATCCTTATCAACTTCCTTATATAAATATGATGCCGTCTTTCCAACTCGGAGCCATTCATTATTATTATTATTATTATTATATACGTAAAGGTAAACAACTGAAATTATAAGGTTCGGCCGCTAGACTGACCATGTGCGCGGGTGTTACCCAATTAATGATCACCTATCTTTATATACCTCGTTCCCACCTTACGAGACAATATCCAGCATGTTCAAATCTATACAATTAACGACGTCCCGACTCGAAAAATAAAGACCACCGCAAACTAAGTAATAAGACACTGGCTGTAAACAAAAAAAGAAAGAATCTAAAACTACGAAATAAAACAGATTTAACAGACGGATAACAGACACGCAAGACCGAATCATCCTATAAGGTGATTCAAAAGTCCTACCTAAAAAAATAACTAAACAATGAATACTTTTGAGGCAGGATTCATGAATCACACTGTATAGGAACCAATGCTCTTCCAGGCGAATACACGGATAATGAAGGTCAAAGTTGTTCCTGAAGAATTTTTACATTCGGAAAAGAGGATATTGTAAAAAAGAAAAAAAAAAAAAAGGGATGAAAACTTGGCACAACTATTATGGTTAACTGAAGTTCAAAGTTCTTCTTTACATATTTACTTAACGGTAATGATAAATTCACTTAAGATAAGATAAGATAAGTTTGGTAAAAAGTTCGTCTAGAAACAATTTCTTAAAAGCATAAAAAAAAATTACTAATTACTAAAATTCTGTTTTTTTTTTCTTTGTGGATATTTTTTTTGTGACAAGTAAAATATTAAGAACAAATATCCAGTCAATTACTAATTAGTAATTTCTTAGGCTTTTTAAACATTTTACGTTTCTAGGCGAACTTTTTACCGAAAATGTAACGTTCAGCAAGACTATTTATTATTAATCTCATGGAGTTGTTGAGTTATTCTAGAAAAAAAGTAGTAGTGGTAGCAGTACTAGAAATAATAATAGTATCTACTATTATCTATCTAGTATTAGTATCTACATTATGTGAGGAATATATATATATATATATATATATATATATATATATATATTACTTTTGTTGTTGAGTTTGAACGACGGTTCAGGATCGACCTGCGGTCGACCCCTCTGCAGCATCCCGCCTCATTTGCGGGACTTGGTGAAGGAGGGAATTGCTCTCTGATCGCTCCTGCCCTCGTAGCCAGCCACGCATGGCTGGTCAGGGACTTTGCACAAGAATCTGTCCAGCTGGTTCTTGAAGTTATTCAGGTTGGTGTGCTGGAGATTCCTCACTTCTTTTGGAAGGACATTGAAAAGCTTTGGGCCCCGTATTCGAGGGTATTTTCCATCCTCGTTTTCATGGCTTGTCCCACCGCAGCTGGGACCGTACAAAATCTGCCTCTTCTCTCATTCCAGTTTGTTTCTATTTCATTTCTTAGGTTAGGGACAGAGCCCTCAAGTATGTTCCATATGTTATTATTGTGTACCGCTCTCGCCTTCTTTCAAGAGTAGAGTTCCAGGGATTGTAGTCGAGACCAGTAGTCTTCACCTTCCGTTTCCTCTATCTTAGGCGTAAATCCTTTGTATAGCTTCAATGCTCGCAATGTCTCTTTTTCTGTGTGGGCTTGAGTACTGAGCAATACTCAATTATTGGTAGGACTAGACTCTTCCATAATTTGAACATGATGTTTGCTTTTCTGCTGCGGAAGCTCCTCCAGATGATTCCCATTATTTTTCTAGCCGTTGTGATTTTGATTTTATAGTGCTCTCTGAATTCTGCATCCGACGACATTATTACTCCAAGATCCCTGACTTGTGGATTTGGTGTTATCTGTTTGGCTTGCGGAGTTTTGTACCCTTTTTTCTGTAGCTCTTTGTTATTACCATATCTTAGAAGTTGGAATTTTTCTTCGTTGAACTTCATATTGTTGTCTTCTGTCCACTGGAATAATGTTTCAATGTCGTTTTGTAGTTTTCTTACCTCATCTTCGTTCAATATTTCCTTAAATATCTTCGTGTCATCTGCGAAACATGATACAATACTGTCCTTAATATCTGCATCAATATCTGCAATCATTATTATGAACACAAGGGAGCTAATACTGTCCCTTGTGGGACAAAGCTCACGACTTCCGAGACTTCCGATTTAACTCCTCCGTTTACACCACTCTTTGCGTTCTTTGCGTCAAGAAATTAAATATCCACCTTCCTAGCTTTCCAGTAATTCCTGTATCCTTAAGTTTGTGTGCTATGATTCCATGGTCACATTTATCGAAGGCTTTAGCAAAATCAGTATATACAGGGTGGGGCACGGGAATCAAGTGTTTTTTGAATAGCTAGTAATCGGCCATTATGAATGGGAGGGCGTGCGGTAGGTAGCATTCCATTCCTGGGTTCATAGCATTTAACTTTAACTACACTCACCTTTATCTTTCAGGTGCCATCATGGAGCAGTGGACGTTAGAACACGCATGTTCGCGTATGATCATTTTGTTAGGAGTGGCGAGTCAGTGACAGCAGTTCAGCGTGCGTTCGCCGCAGATTCAACATTCATCGAAATGACTCTGTTCCCGCTCGTGACACAATCTTACGTTGGGTTAACAATCTTCGAACAGGAGGCTCAATAATGAAAACAAACCGAAGGGGCCGCAACGCACTGTGCGTACTCCAGAGAACGTTGAAAGGGTCAGACAAGCGATGTTGCAAAGCCCAGGCCGCTCTGTTCGGAGACATTCAGCTGCACTCGGAATTAGCAATCGTATTGTTAGACGGATTTTGCATGAAGAATTACATTTTCACCCATACAAGTTAGCGATGGTGCAGGAATTGAATGTAAACGATTGCCCCCAACGACTGAATTTTGCACAGGAAATGCTTGCACTTTATGAGCAGAATGAAAACATGATGGTGGTAATGAGTGATGAAGCCCATTTCCACCTTAATGGGGCCGTCAACAATCAAAACTGTCGGTATTGGGCTGCTGAAAATCCGCGACAACTCCATGAAAAACCGCTGCATAGCCCTAAGGTTACAGTTTGGTGCGCGGTGGGAAAGTTTGGCGTCATCGGTCCCTATTTCTTCGAACAAAATGGGGTTACCGTTACCATAACATCTGGGCGTTACATTGAGATGGTGAACACCTTTTTCATCCCTGAGTTACGAAGAAGGCGTATTGCTCGTCGACATTTGTGGTTCAGCAAGATGGGGCCACGCCACACACCGCCAGAGCGTCAATGGCTGTTCTTCGCCCCCTGTTTCCCAACCATCTCATTTCGAGATTTGGTGACATTGCATGGCCCCCTCGGTCCCCTGACTTGTCCACATGTGACTTCTTTCTATGGGGGTACCTCAAGTCACGTGTCTACGAGGACAAGCCCCGTACATTAGATGCATTGAAGGAAGCGATCCGTCAACAAATCATCCAAATCACAGAGACCTGCTGGAAGAGTGGAGGCCAATTTTCGTAAACGCCTTCAACAATGCGTCGACGGCCAGGGACATCATATGCCAGATATATATTTTCGGTACATGATTATATGACATGAAATGCTATGTTCTTACGAATGTTGTTCTACCAATATATTTTCTTTACAAAATAAATATCATTTTCCTGATTATTCCAAAAACACTTGGTTCCCGTGCCCCACCCTGTATTACATCAATGTTTTGTCCTCGACACAATGTTCCTAATATTTTCTCCTGGTGGTCTAGTAGCTGTGACAGGCAGATCTACCCGCCTGAAGCCATGTTGATTTGGGTTGTACAAGTCTTTTTCTTGTAGGTAGTAGGTAATTTTGGCTCTATTATGCGTTCAAAACACTTTATAAGGTGTGAGGTGAGAGCCACTGCCGATAATTTTTGGGCATTGCTCTGTTACCACCTTTAAATAGGGGGGCAATATTCGCGTTCTTTAAGGGGAGTGGAATTTGTCCTGTGTCGAGTGATTTCCTCCATAGTAAGTATAGCGGTTTTGCAATACTCTCTTTGCATTTCTTCAGAAATGTGGCACTCCATGTGTCTGGCCCTGGCGCTGAATTGTCTCGCATCTGTGATAAGGCCGTAATTACATCTCCTTCCGTGAACTCGAAGTCCATTAATAGGTTTGTGCCGGGATTTGTTCTTGGTTGATCCGTTTCAATGTCGAAAAACTCGTCTGGGTTTTCCACTTCCATCTCGGACTTAGGGGTGCTAAACACAGATTTAAATTGTTCCCTAAGCAGTTCACTTATTTCTTTCGGGTCATTTGTGTATTCGGCCTCCCCGTCTATCAACGGTCCAATACTCTCTTTACACTGCATTTTCCTTTTCGCAAAAGTGTAGAAGTATTTTGGGTTATTTTTTATGTTTTCTGCTACCTTGTTTTCCTCCTCGTTTGTCTTATGTATGAATGTTTGCTTTAGGTCCATTTCTATTTCGCCAAGTTTCCTCTCTAGTTTGAGTCTCTTTGCATCAGTTCTGCATCTGTGGAGATGTTTTACGGTTTGTCTTCGTTGCCTGAATAGAGTCCTGATTTTCCTCTCGAGCTTGCTACGTTTTCTTTCCTGTCTCTCTGGAATATGTTTCAGTATTATAGGTTTGGTTTCCGTCTCTATTATACATAGTATTTCTTGTGGAGTCTTCTCGTGTAGTAGCAATTCCCAATTTACCTCCTTTAAATCTTTATTTACGTTTTCCCAATTTACTTTCTTTGAATTTATGTTTAAGCCTTCAAATATTCCATCTGCCTCTCTGGGATGCGTTTTCGGACCTCTAGGTGATATATATATATTATATATATATGGACACTGTAATTTTACACTATAATTATTATTTACTGTCGCAGAATTCCTATGTACAGTTTACGCTGCTAAAAAGAATGGATGCCAAAGTAAAGTGTTACAGTAAATTTCTTAACGTTCAAAAATGAAAGCTAACTCTGATGTATACACAACAGAGAGAGAGAGAGAGAGAGAGGAGAGAGAGAGAGAGAGAGAGAGAGAGAGATTATAGAACAAAATGTGTAACGATAACAGGAAAACTATAAACTATTGCAAAAAAAAAAATTTACATATACACATATACAACAAGTCTTCAAGTAAA
This sequence comes from Bathynomus jamesi, assembly GCA_023014485.1. NCBI lineage: Eukaryota > Metazoa > Arthropoda > Malacostraca > Isopoda > Cirolanidae > Bathynomus > Bathynomus jamesi. The sequence goes on along the minus strand of JAJOZX010001169.1, from coordinate 178,643 downwards.
TATTTCCGCTCCAGCAATAGAAGTGTGTGTGTGTGTGTGTGTGGTGTGTACACACACACGAGACTTTAGTGTTTGGCTATAAACAACACTTCATATATAGTATACTTAAGAAATAATAATAATAATAATAATAATAATAATAATAAATAATAATATTATTATTTTTCGCGTGATTTGAAATATTCAGAGTATAATATAATTATAATCATTGGCAAAGGCCAGAAACCTAACCGGCGGTCAGGCCAAACGAGCGGGGCCCATTGCGTTAACTACCGAATTATTATTATTATTATTACCAGCACCATCGGGAGTCGAACGTCCAACTTCAGTATCTCCCTTCATTTAAAGGAAAAGGTTTTACCCACTGAGCTACGGACGCTGATTTAAGTTATAATAAACGACACGAAGGAAATATTGATCGAAAGGTCGAACTTCTCAAATTCGACAATCCGACACGACCCCTTTCGACAATAAAATCGACGAAAAAGCAATTCGGATTGGAAAAAATGTGTGTGTGTGTGTGAATCGTTTTTAAACGAGTTTTTAATAAGCATTTCCTCCTCCTGCTCTAGTGAAGACAATGAACTGGATTCGGGCTAGGATTAAGATCACATCCTGATTAGATCTAAATAATACAAAGGCGTTATAAAATAAATAATGGAGACTACTCATGATCGCCACATAAATGCGACTTGGGTTAACTCCATGACACAAATAACAGCTAATATATATATATATATATGATGTAACCCACAATGAAAAAGGAAAAGCGATTCCAAGGCTTTTCGTGTATTCAACAGTACATTCCGTCATTCCCTGACGAGGTGTATTGTTGGATACACGAAAGACCTTGGAATGGCTTTTCCTTTTTCTTTGTTGGTCTTATATATATATATATATATATTATCCTTGAAAAATAGAGATTGCTCCATATCGTGTTTTCAAGACCTCTTTTCCAGTACTGAAAAACGGAAGCCGTGAATTTGTTTTTGAAAGTTGTGTAAAATTGATTAAATATTTCTTTGCATTCAAGGTTTTTTTTCCTCTCTCTCCCTCCCTCACATACACAACACACGTATTTGCATACATAGAGGAGGCCACGTTATACACACACACACACACACACATATATATATATATATA
>JAJOZX010001169.1:170000-172500 GCA_023014485.1 Bathynomus jamesi | reverse complement strand
AGCGATAATTAAAAATTATCGAGAGAGGACAAATCACAGGTATAATAAGAATAATAATAATAATAATTAATAATGGTAATAATAATAATAATTAATAATAATAATGTAAATGATGGCACAACAAAATGGATATAAAAGTGACTTAATAATGTTAATTTGGAATTTTACCCAATCACTTCCCTCCCCCACACTCACACAAAATTTAGAGTGCAAAAATTTTAATAACGCAACAGGTGTGTGTGTGTGTGTGTTAGCGCGCGCACTAAAAACCCGATACAAAGGGCGTGTAAGGCTGAATTTATTGGGCGTGGAAGAGAGATACAGATAAGTGCAGGAGGACCATCAGTAAATCCCAGAACAGAAAATATTTCCCTCTGAATAATATATACAGTATATATATATATATATATATATATATATATATATATATATATATATATATATATATATATATATTGTACTTTCTTCTGCTCAATTCTGGAATAAATGTAATTTCCTGATTAAGATATTTATTAGATAACATTTGCGTCATTTGGAATGAGTCATAATTTTCCAGTTGTCTCTGTAGTAATTACATGACCGGTATTTATGCCCGTAATTACATTCTTAAGAAAAAATATTACAGTACATAAAAATGTGTGTGTGTGTGTGTGTGTGTGTGTACAAACACGTACACACATAATAATGTATATATGGAGATATATATAATAATAATAATAATAATAATAATAATTCTTTTTAAGGAAATTTTGATCTGTACACGTTGTAAACCTGTGAGAAACATTCTCATAATTAACCTTCAAAAGGTATGACAAAAAATTTAAAAAAAAAAAGAAGAAAAAATTGAAACCGAAATTGGAAAAGGAAAAAAATAATAATTGGATTTAGGGAAAAAATCAAAAGAATTCATTTTCACATTATTTTCATTTAATAATAATAATAATAATAATAATAATAATAATAATAATATATATATATATATATATAGAATTATTATTATTATTATTATTATTATTATTATGCGGTGGTGTAGTGGTTAGCGTCGCTGACTATGAATCCATCGGCTCAGGGATCGAGACCCGGTGATGGTATGCGGCGCGCAGCAAAACCCAGCTATTCATTCTTCCACACAATAAAAAAAGTGGTTGGTAGATAAATGGGTACCCTGGGTGGCCTAGGAGTCAAGACGCTGGGCTGCTGGTGGGGCGTGGTTCAAATTCCACGTTAAACTGTAGGTCTAAGTTGGAGTGAAAAGCTTGACCTTCGTCAGAATGAACAATTCGGGCGGAATCCAAACAAAGGATATATATATATATATATATATATATATATATATATATACAGATGAACAACTTGGCTGAAAAGAGACAAATTGAACATTTTTAGGAAAAAATTGAAATAAATAAAATAAGTGTTTTTTTTCGTGAGTAATTCGGACCAAAAATCGTGTCTGGACACGAATGAACCTCTTGATGATGGCTCTCTTATTATATAGCTTCGATTAAAATTGAATATAGATTGTAAGGTAAGATAATGACTCTTACGAAATGTAATTACACAAATTTAAACAACGATATATATATATATATATACGCTTAGATACATTCAACTGCAAAGAACACGCAGTATAAATAACGTAAAGAACGACGCTTGTATAGGAGATATTCCGCGCAAGACGAGAGAGAGAGAACGAAACAAATGAAAAAATGAGGTAACCACCCGGGAATCGAACCCGGGATCTTCCGATTGCCGGTCAGATGCGATACTATTACACTATGGGCCTCACTCTTCCAAATGCCGTAATTCTTCTACATACCTCATTTTTTCATTTGTTTCGTTCTCTCTCTCTCGTCTTGCGCGGAATATCTCCTATACAAGCGTCGTTCTTTACGTTATTTATACTGCGTGTTCTTTGCAGTTGAATGTATATAATGTTACGGCATGCGTGAGGTGCCCCCTTGGGGCATTGGTTTCTGCGAGTATGTAGAAGAATTACGGCATTTGGAAGAGTGAGGCCCATGGTGTAATGGTATCGCATCTGACCGGCAATCGGAAGATCCCGGGTTCGATTCCCAGGTGGTTACCTCATTTTTTCATTTGTTTCGTTCTCTCTCTCTCGTCTTGCGCGGAATATCTCCTATACAAGCGTTGTTCTTTATGATACGCTTAGATATTTGGACTGACCTCTTGCGAGCATTCTTTTTCAGGCTTGCAATAGTCACATCTATACCAGTCCTTAAATAATAATAATAAATACATATAACCATTTTACTTTCAATTTCATTTCGGGAAGAATTGTTGAATAATCTCTCTCTCTCTCTCCATTTCGTGTGTGTGTGTGTGTGTGTGTGTGATTTTTCCTATGGCAAGGTCAACGGGTTGGATAATTTACTGATTGAAAGATAGATTGATATACCGAAACAAAAAGAAATATGTCTTTTATGATGAAGGTAATACAGTATTGTGATCATTTGCTACACGTAACCCTTAACAACAACAT
>JAJOZX010001169.1:0-167500 GCA_023014485.1 Bathynomus jamesi | reverse complement strand
CTGCTCGTATGTAGGAGAATTACGACTTCTGATCAATCGAGGCCCATGGTGTAGTGGATAGCATATCTGACCGGCAATCGGAAGATCCCGGGTTCGATTCCCGGGTGGTTACCTCATTTTTCATTTGTTCGTTCTCCCTCCTCATCTTGTGCGGAACGTTCTTCTATACAAGCGTCGTTCTTTACATTATATATATATCAGGTCATCCCATAAGTAATGTCGTTTTTTAGATCGGAATTTGAAGGAAAAAAAAAAATCAACTGAAACTTTTTAATCTAGTATATATTTTCCATCGGAATCAATGACACTCTGCGAACGTCCTACAAGCTTTTCAATGCCATGTTTATAAAATTCAGGCGGTTTTGAGGCAAAAAACGTACAAAGACTGGTGTGCAGGTCATCTAAACAAGTATACTGTTTCTCGTCAAGATAGTTTTGCAGACTCCTGAAGAGATGATAATCTGAAGGCGCAAGGTCTGGAAAATATGGAGGATGTGGAAGTTTTTCCCACCCAAGCTCCTCAATTTTTGCGGAAGTGATCCGAGCGGTATGAGGACGTGCGTTGTCGTGGTGGAACACGATTCCTTTCCGATTAACCAAAGAAGGTCTCTTTTCTTTTAGTGCAGTGTTCAATCGATCCAGTTGTTGACAGTAGACTTGAGCGGTGATTGTTTGGTTGTGTGGTAAGGTTTCAAAGTGTATTACACCACCTTTATCCCACCAAACACCTTCCGAGGGTGAAGATTTGGTTTTGGCTGTGGTGTCGCTGGTTCTCCGGCACAAACCCACTGTCGACGGCGCTTAACATTCTGGTACAGTATCCACTTTTCATCACCGGTCACTAAACGGTGCAAAAACGGATCTTGGAGTTCACGGGAATGAAGAGCTGTGCTAATGTTTACCCGCACCCTCAGATTGTCGACCGACAATTCATGTGGCACCCATTTTCCTAACTTAGGCACTTTCCCGAGTTGTTGCAAATGTCGATGGATGGTGGACGGGGATGAATTGAGTTTCTGGGCCACTTCTTCGACAGTTGTTGAACAGTCTTCTTCAAGTGCGGCTAACAGCGGGTCATCATCAAACTCAGCAGGGCGTCCAGAGCGTGCTGCATCTGTCAAACAGCAGTCACCATTCCTAAACTTTTGAAACCATCTTGACATTTCCTCACATGCAGAATATCGTTGCCATAAACGTCCTGAATGTTTCGCGTTGCTTCAGTAGCACTATTCCCTTTTTTGAACTCGTAAAGCATTATATGCCTGATATGCTCTTCTGATACCGCCATGTTTATGAGGGGTTCACATAAAGCAAAACACACGTCTTCACTGGTTAAGGTCTGTAAAGTATGTAGCGAAACACGATAGATCTCCTCTTAGATATAACCTTCGGAAAATTTATGCTTAAACCGAGTAGGACTAGTTTAAACTTAATCTATCATAAAAAACGACATTACTTATGGGATGACCTGATATATATATATATATATATATGTATATATATATATATATATATATATATATACCATACAAGCATATGACGACTTCTTAATGTTACAGTTACATAATTTAACATTGTTACACACACACACACACACACATACACGTGTACACATCTCCGCACAAGCGGGGTACAGACATTTTAAATCCATATAGCTTAAAATTTAATAACCAAATCTAATTTAACGAAACGTAGCCTCAGTACCATGCAGACTCGAGTAAAGGTTCAAATAGTAGGAGGGTACTCCGCAATCTAGCTGTGCAGCGGTTCTCAAACTACGATACACGGGATACTATTAAGTGGTAGGCCAAGTAATCTGTAAAACTTTATTATTTACTCGAATAAAAATATATAATTTTCGTATCTTTAATTTGTATTTATATCCTTTTTCATTTTTTTTTTTAATTTAATTGTTTTTAAATTTAATATTTTGCCAATTGTAGTTTTGGATTATCGCGTGATTGGCGTATAAAAACTGAGTACAATTTTATTATAACAAATCGAGAAAATCAATAATAAATATAAAGAGACCAAAATGAGACACTATTTTTCATTATTACACATTAGTGAAAATGACTGGTTGGTACAATGACGTGGTACGATAATTATACTTTAACTCCTGAGGTGGTTGTGGTGGTGGTAGTATGCCAGGAAAAAATAAAGATTGAGAACCACTAATCTAGCATAACCTAACCGAGCGTAATCTAACCTAACAAGGACCAACATATCTTTTTCCGAAAATAAAAATGTTTCGAGATTTTTTTTATATATAAATTTGTTAATGTTCAGAGGTACCAAAAGTGTTCTCACAAAAATTACCCCACTACTACATCTGTGTATTATCACACGCTCAACCTCAGTCATGCGCAGTCGCCTACACACACACACACACAGAGTATAAAATAGGCTTTAAAATATATTCTATCGTACTACAGTATTACTGAGATAATCAACATACATACAACAATACAATATATATATAATATATATATATATATATATATATATATATATATATATATGGTGCCTCCTTGACATTACCACGGAGTGCGGAAGTCAAGGTATATGTAATTTTTTTTAACATTATTTCAACTTTTTTTCTTTTTGATTTTACACATTCTTCGAATATTTTTTGTTTCACTGTAAACTATATATATATATATATATATATATATATATATATAGAGAAGAGAGAGAGAGAGAGAGAGGAGAGGAGAGAGAGAGATTTTGGACACTACAAAATCGTATTTAATGATGGACATTCCTATATATATTCGGTTTTTCGTTTTGTGTAATTATTGTAATTATTATTATTATTATTATTATTATATCCGCACTTAGAGTATTTGTGCGACTCGTTTACCTCTTGTTTCTATACCTATATTGTTTTGTTCTCTTGAAGGAGGTATTACGAATAGCTGGTTTTTTAGTGTATGGCGATACGCATCGCTTCTTTTTGCAGTTTTGTTTTTATTGGTATAACTGAGAAAGAGAGACGCAGTTACAAACTTTATAAGGAAATTGTTTTGAATGATCAGACGTGGAAATCAATTACGGATGTCTCTGTTACAGTTAATGTGTGAAACCAGTCATTTCACGTAATGCCTAAAAGTTTCGGGAGTTTCGCGTAATTAGATTAAGCGATTAACCATTTCGTGAAGGTTAGGTTAGGTTAAGTTGGTTAGGTTAGGTTAGTAATGCGTATTACCTACGTTTGAGGGTCAATCGAATTACGTGAAATGCCCGAAATTTTAGGCAATACGTGAAATGACTGGTTTCACAGATTGACTAACGTACGTAAAGATTTAAGTTTGCCTATAAAACAATATTAACCCATAGTGACCATTGGTAGCATTTCCTACCGCCAAAATTGTTCGCCATTGTTGCGTCACTTTTTCTCGTATTCAAGTGATCTTCGGTACGAGTCAGTGATATGACGTAATCTTTTAGATTGCGTCATATCAATGACTCGTACCCAAGATCACGGGAATACGAGAAAAACTTACGCAATAATGGCGAACAATTTTGTCGGTAGGAAATTTTACCAATGGCCACTAATGAATTAAGAGAATACAGGGTGTCCGAGAATTATCTGTACAATTTTTGGCTGTTATTAAAAGTCAACCATGAAGTGTAGAAATTCCAGTGTTATCCCATTTTACAGAGAATCTCATTAAGTTTTTTCTGATACCAAGTTTTGACAAGTTTTTTAGAAATTCCAGTGTGTCCGAACATTATCTGTACAATTTCATCTTTTAATAAAATTCTTGATAACACACGTAAAATTCTTAACAAGATTATTTAGAATCTGTATTTTCAAAAGTTTCTTTTATTAAAGTAACGTTGTTACAAACATTCGATATGTGCACCATTAGTGATTCGCAAAACATCCAATCGATACTCCAAATGTTGCCATGTACGCTGCAGCATATCCACATCAATTCGCTCAATAGCAGCTGTGATTCTTGCTTTTAAATCATCAATGTCTGTCACCCGCGTACATTTCTAAAAAACTTGTCAAAACGTGGTATCAGTAAAAACTTAATGAGATTCTCTGTAAAATGGGACAACACTGGAATTTCTACACTTCATGGTTGACTTTTAATAACAGCCAAAAATTGTACAGATAATTCTCGGACACCGTATTAAGAGATATTTGAACTTCAGTCCAATGGAAAATTTGATAGAAAAAGAAAGTCAATTACGAGTGATAATATACTAAATTACTGAGAATATGTAAAAACAAAGACCCAAGGAAGAACTCATTTGATAGTTGGCGAGAACTTGAAAACAGTGACGTTGCTATCTCATCATGAACAGTCTGAAGAAGTTTTTTTAATAATTAGTATTAAACACCTTCTACGGGAAAAAGAACGTCGAAATTATAGTGCTGGACACTAGAAAAAGGCAAAAAACACCAAATATGAGTACGTATTGTATTTCACGCAATGATCACGTTGAATGATGACCTGAAATCTTACGAAGTTCTTAGCAATATTCTTCACAAAAATATCAGTGGTCGTACTAAACACTGGTTTCATTTCCGCTGAAATTATACCCAAAAGTAATGCGAATAAATAATATCCATACAAAAATATAGAACTAATAAAGTAAACGATAAACCGTACTTTTGCTAAGAATTAAGAACGGCTTCATTCGTGTTTTTGTCTAACTCTCCTTCGTGGGACATGGTTACAGCTTGTGCTTCATTTTTTAATCCGTTTATATTCAGTGACGAGTTCCGGTTTGAGGTTGTTGGTGTTTGTTCAGTTTATGTACGAAATTGAGACTACGAGAAAACAGCATCAGATCAGGTGTTCGCTACGAAGCACGCAATGAAGGTTATGGATATGGTCTTGTTTTTTCATACATACGATGGACTAGAGACTTACACTTTGCGGAAGGCATGATGGATAGTGTCAAATACTGTACATTCCAGCGCTGATAATAAGCTGTTGTCTTCTGCTTCTAAGTAGTTTGGAAACGAAAAAAATGGATCTTACAACAAAATTTAGTTCTTTTAAACACCAAAAATTGTAAGATATTTTTTCACGCAATTGACAGCAGAACTGATAGACTGAGGCCAGGAAATTCCTAATTTAAATTCTACACTGTCAAAATTAAAAAAAAAATTTAATATTTAGGTGACATCTCATCTGGCACCGATTACGGGGTAGTTGTTTCTTCGACATCATCGTACGAAAATACTACACTTCCAATGGAGTAAGTACTTGCCAAACCATTCGTAACAGTAAGAGATTCACAGAGATATACGTAAACCAATTTGATTTCATAAATACGTCTTTGAATCTCGTACTCCGAATCTCAAATCCTTAAGCATCACTCACGTTCCTTTTAGAAGCGTAAACGTTCTCGTATGATCTCAAAGAAATAACTACAGCGTGTAATTTGGTACCAGATGAGGAACCACCTAAATATTAACAAAGTTTTCCTTTTAGTTTTTACGACTTACAAAGAATTTTGGAGCCATCCTCCAGAACTGGATGCGGAAAACAAGACCCGTCAAAAAAATATAAGATTGTGAGACGCCTTCTATGGATCCCGAATTACGAGTGTTTACAGGCTGTCATTAAATTCATCCTCGACGTCTGTTTCATTAATGAAAGAAAAATGGGAAGCCATACAAAATGCTAAACAAGTACGCTTTCTATTAATTAATTTGTTTGTTTACTCCATACTCCATACATATCCCTGCTTTTCAGATTTCAATCACTAACATATATATATATATATATATATATATATATATATATATATATATATATATATATATATATATATATATTAGTGGTGCACCGATTAATCGGTATCGGCACCTGGCATGCCGATATTAGGAAAATATCTTGCATGGCCGATTAATCGGTAAAATGTCGATTAATCGGCATGCAAGGTGCCGATACCGATTAATCGGTGCACCACTATATATATATATATATATATATATATCATATGGGTACATGGGGGAATGAAAATTAAGTGACCAAGCGCTTGCGACTTTATTTCTTACAACATATTATAAAGTTCAAACGAGAAATTATTTGAAATATTTTACGTCGACCAAAGTAAAGGAAAGGGGAGGAATCAAAATTTGATTTATAGGCTGCCGTTCAAAGCCTACCAATGGGTATGGGTGTGGGTATTGTGGAGGAAGGCAGCTCCGCATCTAAGTCTTCCACCCATCTCTCTCCTTTGTGGTTTTTCTTAACCCGCTTAACAACTATATATATATATATATTATATATATATATTATATATATATATTATATATATATATATATCTATATATATATATATATATATAGTGTGTGGTGTGTGTGTGTGTGTGTACTCATTTAAACTCGCACATGATCCTTTCCAAAGATGGCTTAGTTTGAAACATTAAAGTTAGAAAAAAAATCTCTCTCTCTCTCTCTCTCTCTCTATATATATATATATAATATATATATATATATTATATATATTATATATGCTGTAATACTTGTACAAGGTCGACCTTGGGTTTACTTCTTGAATTTCGAAGTCAACTCAGTCGTAAATTAAGGTTCACTTCAATTTAAAGATGTTTTAAAAGGGGTAAAAGTAGCAGATGGTGAAAAAAAAAAGGTGGAACGCAGAATTAATGGTAAAAGAACAATAAAAGAATGAAATTAAAAGTAACGGGAATATGACGGTAGAAAAGGTAAAAAAATTGGTGAAACAGACAGATGATTAGTGGTAAAAATGAAGAGAAACGCAATTATAATAGACCAGTAACAAAACAAAACTGACAGTAATATGGTAAAACATATCAAAGATTAAAATTCAGATTAAAAATGGTAAAAGATATATAAAAGGTGTGTATATATATATATATATATATAATATATATAATATATATATATATATATATATATTATATATATATATATACAGAATTAATGGCAACAGAATGTGGTAAAGGAAATAATTAAAGGTAAATAAAGGTAAAAATAATAAAACACGACACTAAAAAAAAAATTATAAAAAAAAACCCGAATTAACCTTGGCAGAATGGTGAAAACGAGTACGGTAGAAGTATGACTGAAGATTAGAATATCTGAGGTGATAAAATGTGATAAAAACAAAATTTAATGGTATAAGTAAAAAAATAGATGTGTTAATTTAGTTTCTCCAACCTGCAGATAGTCCATATATATATACTGTATATATATATATATCAATGCCCAACATACATTTCGCCCATACACCCATTCAAGGTAACGGCAGCTCGGAATATCATTGCCAAGTATATAGACGGTCAACGTACTAATGCTATTATAGTCACTGAAAGCAACAATGCTCTACGTCATCATAATTCAAGGCAGCGATTCATATCTATTCTCGTATCCTCTGTCGTTCGTCTGCAGTGCAGAGAATAACACCATAAGAGATATATGCAACTGCATTCAATATACACGCAAAACTAAATATATATTTATAAGTTACTATTATCCATTTGAAAGACGAGGTAAGGCAATATATATATATATATATAGTTTCTAAATACAGAACAATTTCGATTTATCCCGAGACAAGATCCTTCAATGACAATGCTTGGTAATGCTTTTGAAGCCCAATTTCTGTGTATTCCTTTACATAATAAAGTCTCTTTACATATAAAACAATTTCCAAAGCAAACATATACGAGTGTGTATATATATATTATGCAATTGAATATTTACGAGTTAATTCAATGACTTCTCTGTAAAATTCCTTTTAATATAATTTACTTTGCATTTTTTACCCAAAATAAAACTCAAATAATTTCCAAATTTCCAAACCGTAAATTAATTAGGATATTAAGATAATCGTTATCATTATTATTGCAATAATAATGATAACGGTGATAATTAAGATATCATTATTATATATATATATATACAGGGCGTCCCAAAAAAATGTATACACACTTTAACAGCTGATAGCTCAATTGATGTTTCTTTCTTTCCAAGTTAAACCCATTAGAATTATAATGGCAGTCAGACTAAGCTTTGAACAAAGGAAATTCATTCTAAAATGCTACTGGAAGTGTGAAAACGCAGTTGAAGTGCAAAGACAGTTTAGGAGGGAGTTTCAAACAGATCCACCAACGCGACTTACCATCACTCGAATTAGAGATAAGTTTGAAGCCGATGGAACTGTTCAGAATGTCCACAAGAAGCGTTCCGGAAGACCACGGACATCGACAAGACCCACAAAGCAAGAAAGAGTACTGGAAACGTATCACCAAAGTCCAAGAAAATCTGTGCGGCAAGCGAGTCGTGAGGTAGGAATTTCAGAATCGTCTGTCCAACGCATTTTGAAGCGCTGTCAATGAAAGTTACATTCCAAGATTAGTCCTGCTATTAATGAGATGATGATGATCCGGACCGAAGAGTGGAGTATTGCGAGTGGTACTTGGCACGATGTGGATGTGGATTGGACGAAGGGGTTTCGTAGAATACCCTCCGCGTTCACCAGATCTCACACCACTAGACTTTTTTTATGGGGATACTTAAAAGACAAAGTCTACGCTATAAAACCTGCAACAGTCGCTGAATTGAGAGCAGCCATTGAACGAGAATGCACACAAATACCAAACGAAATGTTTCGTGTTTGCGATTCCATTGCTTCGCGTTATCAGCAGTGCCTGGACCAGAACGGACGTCAGTTTGAAAACAGGCGTTGACAAAACAATTAAATAATGTCTGTAGATTCTATTACATTTTTGAAAATGAAATGTATTTTAATAAACACTGCCTTTATAAGTATTTAAAGTGTGTATACATTTTTTTGGGACGCCCTGTATATATATATATATAATATATATTAATATATATATATATATAATAATATATATATATATATATATATATATATATATAAAGAACGACGCTTGTGTAGAAGAACGTCCGCACAAGATGGGGAGAGAGAACGAGCAAATGAAAAACGAGGCACGTTTGCTCGTTCTCTCTCCCATCTTGTGCGGACGTCCTTCTACACAAGCGTCGTTCTTTACATTAATTATACTGTGTGTTGTTTGCAGTTAAAATGTGTAGATGTACGGCATTAGAAGGTGCCCCCTCAGGGCATTTGATTCCGCTCGTATGTAGGAGAATTACGAGTTATGACTCATCGGGGACCTTGGTGCAGTGGTTAGCATATCCGACCTGCAATTGGATGATCCCGGGTTCGATTCCTGGGAGATGCCTCGTGTTTCATTTGCTCGTTCTCTCTCCCAATCTTGTGCGGACGTTCTTCTACACAAGCGTCGTTCTTTACATTAATTATACTGTGTGTTGTTTGCAGTTAAAACGTGTATATATATATATATATATATATATATATACCAGACCCGACATCTCTAACGATTGCAACATGTAGAGAAGGTGAGAGTATCATTGATGTCCTCGTAAAAGATGAAAAAGAACATTGAAAATGTGATTAAAAGTCTCCCGTTCAAAGCCTACCAATATCTATAGTCAGTCCACGCTCGTATTATAACGTGCAAATAATTTCTTAACAAAGACTCTGAAAAGAAATTTTGACTCGATGAAACCTTAACATTTACTTTAAGCTCACGAGCCACTTAGATTGTGAGTGCAGCTTCACAAACTTTTTGGTGGTGCGAAACTCAAAATTTTGATGACTGTGGTATATTTGTAAATTTATTAATCGACTGGCTTCTTCATCGATTTCACAAAAGACTATAAAATTTTATTCGAGCGTGGTCTGACTAGAAATGGGTATGCTTTGATCCTTTAGAAACTCAAAAACAAACTTTTTCATTGTCGAAATTTGAATAAGAAAATTTGACGAATGACAATTAAAAAATTTATTTTTAATGTGTTTTGATTTTAACAGTTTGCTTTTTTTGCTTGTTGTTGTTGTTGTTGTTTAGCCGATCAGCCCACCCTGATCGAGCAAGCCGGCGGCACGCAGGTAACCGATCGCCCTCTCCGGAGTGGACCAGAGGTTCAGCGCACTAGTGATGTTGTGTTGTGTTCGTTGTTGTGCTAGAGCGGTACAGTCTGCATAATGTGTTCAATTGTTTGTGGTGTGTCCTGGCACAGGTGGCAGGTGTCGTCTATGGAGTTGTCTAGTCTGTGTTTATATGTCCGTAAGTTTGGGTGATGTCCACATCGGAATCGTGCTAAGTTAACTCGATCCGTTCTGCTCAGGCTGATCTCTGACCTGTTAATGGGTGGCGGCTTCGCACCTAGGACCGCATTCGGACCGAGTCGTGTCAGTGCTTTATGGGTTAGGTGTGTGTGTATGTGTTTTCTGTACTGTGATGTCTGTGGGGCGTTGTATGGAATGGAGTATTTCGTTATAATATCTCTCTGGTGTTACCTTAATGGTGCGAGGTGTTGGTGCATGATTGACATGTAGTGGCAAGGGTGTTGTGGGTTAGTTGTCGCTGCTGCCATGAATTGTGTTCCCCTCATGTCTAAATGTTCCCTAACTTTTAGTATTTTTGTTTCTGTGTGCAGGTGTTCTATTGGTGTTGTTTGAGTGCATCCTGTAATGATACGAAGTGCGTTGTTTTGTATTGTTTGTAAGGTGTTTATGTGTGTGTAGGATAATGGGTGCCCAGCATGGGCTAGCATAGTCCATAACTGAGCGAATATATTGTTTGTATATGAGTGATGTTGTTTCCTGCTGGTGTCCAAAGTTTGTGCCTGTTAGTACCCTAAGCGTGTTAAGTCTTGACGTACATTTGGTTTTAATGTCCTGAATGTGGTTTGCAAAAGATAATGATGTGTTGTATGTGACACCAAGTATTTTGGTTCTGTGAGTGTGTGGAATGTTGATGTTGTTTAGTGTAAGCTGTGGAATTACCTGGTGTTCTTTTGTGTTGCTTGTAAGCAAGGTGATGGTTGATTTTGTGGGCGCTACTTTGAGTCTATTGTGTGTGAGCCAGTCTTGTATACTGTTTATGTATGTTTGTAGGTTATTTGTAGCGGTGTCGATGTTGTTGTGGGTGGATGTTAGAGTGATATCATCTGCATATGATGATAAGGTAAGCTTGTTATCTATGGGTGTTGGAATGTCATGCATGTATAAGTTGAAGAGTGTTGGTGAGAGAACAGAGCCTTGAGGGACCCCGTTCGGAAAAAGCTTGTTTTTGGATGACTTGCCATTAAATGTGACATGTGAGTATCTTCCTGAGAGATAGTTGCTCAGCCACCTTTTGGTGTTATTGTGCATGTTTGTGTTGAGTATTTTGTTTATGAGAGGGAAGCGTGGGATAGCATCAAATGCTTTACTAATGTCTATTGTTGCTAATAGTGTACGTTGAGCTGGTCTTCTGGAGTTGATGCCATCCATGATGTGCTGCGTGAGGTTAGTGAGTAATGTCGTGGTTGAGTGGTGAGGTCTGAATCTATGTTGAGTAGGCGATAGTGGTATGTGTGGGTTGGTGATTTGTAAGATTAGTCTTTCTGTTACTTTGGAAGGTGTGCATAGTAAAGTAATGGGTCTATAGGAAGCTGGTTCTGTTGGATTTTTGTTTGGTTTGAGTAGTGTAATAATTTTACCTTGTTTCCATATGTCAGGAATAATACAGTGTTGGTATGAATATGTGCTGATATTTGTGAGAGCTAATATTCCTTGTGGGCCCAAGTGTTTAAGGTGTATGTTAGATATGTTGTCTGGTCCAGTAGCCTTCGAATTCTTAATGTTTTTGATGATCTTGGTGGTCTGGTCTGTATTGAAGGGTGTAATGGTCATGTCGAGTCTGTAGGTTTTCTTGTGTCTGGCTGTTTGTCTGTCTGCATGTTTCTGGTTGTTGTCTCTGTTTAAGTGACTTATCTTTGCGTAGTGATTAACTAGAATGTTAGCTTGTTGTGTGTATGTTGGGATATTATTTTGGCTGCGACAGATAGCCGCGTGTGAGGTGTGAATGCCGCTGTTAGAGTGGGTAATGCTGTTTATAGTCTTGTATAGCCTGTATGTATCTGTGGAGTGGTTTAGTGTTGTTATGAATTCCCTGAATGTTTCTGTTTGTTTTTCTTTGAGTTTGTTGTTTATTTCTGTGTTGAGCTGTTGTATCTGCTGTTTTATGGCTTCTGTGTGTGGTGTTTGTGTGTTATATTTGAGGTTGTTACGTTGCCATATGAGGTGGGCTATTTCTCTAGTGTAATTTGGGTTGTATTTCCTAATGTTGCCCTTGGGTATGTATTTGTTTGCATTATTGATAATCTGATTAAATGTCTTGAGTGTTGTATCGATGTTTATGATGGGTGTGCTGTTTAATGTGGTGAATTGTTCCTCAGTCTGTATTTTGAACTGTTCCCAATCAGCTTTCTTGTAATTTCTGTAAGTGTGCCTAAGGCTGTTGGGGCAGAGTGTAGAATGTGCTGTAATGATGATGGGCAGGTGGTCTGATGACAGTTGTTTTTCTGTTCTCCATTGTGTATGTGTTGCTAGTGAGGGGGAACAGAACGTTATGTCTGGGGAGGAGTTTGAGTATCCTGCTTGATGTGGTATGTGTGTATGTTCTTCTGTATTGTTAAGAATGAAGAGGCTGTTTAGTTGTGTGGCTATGTTGGCGCCTCTGGTGTATTTGTTTTATCTGTATAAGTACAATGTAATATGAAGCTACAGTTTCAAAAAAATTTTTTTTTTTCAATATTTGAGTGTGAGAGAGCTGTCAAATTGAAAATAAGTTTTGAGATGGTTCATTTTACGGTCGCAAAAGTGTCCGTTCATGGCCTAATTTAAAAACACCGAAACCCATAACATTTTATATTATGTATATATATATGCAGAAGAGAGATTCTTAATTCGCGTTCAGAATTTGCTCAATACCCAACGGGTACACTACGATCAAACGAGCTTTGTACCCGCAATAACAAGGTCCCCGTTACCCTTGACGTAACGCGTGAGATATATGAAGGAGTGAGGAGTTTAACAGGATACTTCTCCCATTCCCATATGGATATTGGGTATGGACATCATCATTTCAAACGAGAGTTCAATCATAGTGAGGTCAAAGGTCAAATTTAATTGTTAAACATCTCATCGACGGGGTCATACACGTGAAAATAACTTCAAAATTATATAGCGGCATTTTAAACACACACACACACACACACACACACACACAGAGCCTTGTACATAGAGGAAAGTTTTATATATATATATATATATATATATAACCCAGACGAGTTTTTCGACATTGAAACAGATCAACGAAGAACAAATCCCGGCACAAACCTATTAATGGACTTCGAGTTCACGGAAGGAGATGTAATTCGGCCTTATCACAGATGCGAGACAATTCAGCGCCAGGGCCAGACACATGGAGTGCCACATTCTGAAGAAATGCAGAGAGAGTATTGCAAAACCGCTATACTTACTATGGAGGAAATCACTCGACACAGGACAAATTCCACTCCCCTTAAAGAACGCTAATATTGCCCCCCTATTTAAAGGTGGTAACAGAGCAATGCCCAAAAATTATCGGCCAGTGGCTCTCACCTCACACCTTATAAAGTGTTTTGAACGCATAATTAGAGCCAAAATTACCTACTACCTACAAGAAAAAGACTTATACAACCCAAATCAACATGGCTTCAGGGCGGGTAGATCATGCCTGTCACAGCTACTAGACCACCAGGAGAAAATATTAGGAACATTGTGTCGAGGACAAAACATTGATGTATATATATACTGATTTTGCTAAAGCCTTCGATAAATGTGACCATGGAATCATAGCACACAAACTTAAGGATACAGGAATTACTGGAAAGCTAGGAAGGTGGATATTTAATTTCTTGACGCAAAGAACAAAGAGTGGTGGTAAACGGAGTTAAATCGGAAGTCTCGGAAGTCGTGAGCTCTGTCCCACAAGGGACAGTATTAGCTCCCTTGCTGTTCATAATAATGATTGCAGATATTGATGCAGATATTAAGGACAGTATTGTATCATGCTTCGCAGATGACACGAAGATATGTAAGGAAATATTGAACGAAGATGACATAAGAATACTACAAAACGACATTGAAACATTATTCCAGTGGGCAGAGACAACAATATGAAGTTCAACGAAGAAAAATTCCAACTTCTAAGATATGGTAATAACAAAGAGCTACAGAAAAAAGGGTACAAAACTCCGCAAGCCAAACAGATAACACCAAATCCACAAGTCAGGGATCTTGGAGTAATAATATCGTCGGATGCGGAATTCAGAGAGCAATATAAAATCAAAATCACAACGGCTAGAAAAATAATGGGAATCATCTGGAGGAGCTTCCGCAGCAGAAAAGCAAA
Source organism: Bathynomus jamesi (assembly GCA_023014485.1). Classification (NCBI taxonomy): domain Eukaryota; kingdom Metazoa; phylum Arthropoda; class Malacostraca; order Isopoda; family Cirolanidae; genus Bathynomus; species Bathynomus jamesi. Next base: position 153,204 of record JAJOZX010001169.1, on the reverse strand, counting down.
CATCATGCTCAAATTATGGAAGAGTCTAGTCCTACCAATAATTGAGTATTGCTCAGTACTCACAAGCCCACACAGAAAAAGAGACATTGCGAGCATTGAAGCTATACAAAGGACTTTTACGTCTAAGATAGAGGAAACGGAAGGTGAAGACTACTGGTCTCGACTACAATCCCTGGAACTCTACTCTCTTGAAAGAAGGCGAGAGCGGTACACAATAATATACCTATGGAACATACTTGAGGGCACTGTCCCTAACCTCAGAAATGAAGTAGAAACAAACTGGAATGAGAGAAGAGGCAGATTTTGTACGGTCCCAGCTGCGGTGGGACAAGGAGCCATGAAAACGAGGATGAAAATACCCTCAGAATATGGGGCCCAAAGCTTTTCAATGTCCTTCCAAAAGAAGTGAGGAATCTCCAGCACACCAACCTGAATAACTTCAAGAACCAGCTGGACAGATTCTTGTGCAAAGTCCCTGACCAGCCATGCGTGGCTGGCTACGAGGGCAGGAGGCGATCAGAGAGCAATTCCCTCCTTCACCAAGTCCCGCAAATGAGGCGGGATGCTGCAGAGGGGTCGACCGCAGGTCGATCCTGAACCGTCGTTCAAACTCAACAAAAGTAACAAAAGTAAGTAAATATATATATATATATATATATATATATATATATTATATATATATATATATATATATTCCTGAATTTATCATTTACGTAACTGTTGCTTAGTTACCCGTCTTATAAAACATAAAATAAAGTGGGCATTGCAGGAGGGAGTGAGAAGGTATGGGTACAATACTAGTATATACAAGTTCTCTGCTCCCCATCTCCCCCTCCCCCCCAAGAAAGAAAAAAAAAAGGAACCTGAAGTTTACAATAAATAAACGCTGTAGAAGGTCATCTAAACTTTTTGTCTCGACGAATCTTTTAAATTTATAAAAATGGAAAAACCGTTCCCTTTTTTAATTTTTGTTTTTTTTTGTTTTTTTAGCACAAACAAAATGTTTTTAACGCGTTCAGATCCTGTTAAATATGTAAAATATGATTTATGAATCTTGTGATTATGATGATGATCGTGATAATGATGATTTGGTCAAAATTACTTGGGTATCAGGGGCCAGACATGACCAAAAAGCATTTTGAAACCCTTAATTCGATTTGATAAATGGTTTTTGTATTTTAGATTTTATTTGGAATCCAGAAATGATTCGACCTTTTGAGTTTAAAAAATTAGAAATTATATATATATATATACTGTATATATATATATATATATATTATATATATACAAACCAATAGACATCAGATAGATAGAGAGATAGACAAACATATACAGGGTGCTTCTAAAGTTGCGCAACCCAATGTATACGAGTCACATACTGTATATATTCGGTTGCGCGACTTTAGAAACACCTTATATATAACAATTAAAGAGGGAAATTCACGAAGAATCTACGGCGTCATCTTCAGGAGGGCACAGTTTCAGGAAAAAGGTTACCCTAGAAACATAGAATGTCTGAAAAATCATAAAACACGACGCATTGGTAATGATCGGTTTTCGTTTACAAAATTTCATTATTACCACGAAAGGAAATAAAATATAAAAAAGTAAAACCAATTAGTAATTTTTATGCTTTTTAGACATTTCGTGTTTCTCGGCGATCTTTTTTCTTCCCAAATTGTACATCAGAGCGTAGAAAATGGATTTTTGTATAACCTTTCCAATGTACTTTGAGACGCCTTATTCCGAGTTATTTTCCCAGTGTCTGCAGTGAACATTATATCCACACGCGCATTTCACTGGACATTTCGTGGACTTGAATTAACGATGATGATGATGATGATGGTTTGACCTGGGAAATAAAATCTAAAAACGGATCTCAACATACGCCGATCTTGAAGGACTTATATCCCTACATCGTCGACAAGAAACGTCTGTCGACACTCTCTTATAACTTTTAAAGTGACCACACCTAACCTTCACGGATATTACCTAACTTAAGCTAATTTAACCTAAAATCACCTGACCTGACCTAACCTATCTTAGGAGGTGTTGATGTCTCACGGGTCATTTGTGTGGGTATAAACGCCCATCTTGAATGTTGACGAATTAACCCTCTTCGGGTTAACTATCGTGTCAGAGTGGTTGTGAAAAGATAAGTGACGTACCCGTCGCATAGGTACTAGTCACACGCACAAACGAGCGTCATACCCATGCCCACGAGTGCCAACCACCTATACGCCGCCCCTGATACTCCCCCAGCAACACACAAAAAATAAATAATTAAACTAATAAAGTGACACATTAAGTCCTTGATTTGGAGTATTTTATCGGTTGTAGCTCCCGCCAATGATCTCAGATGTGACTGCATCGAATATGAGGGGGTAAGCGAGCAAGCAAAATACATATAATTAGAAGCAAATAAGTTACATAAACAAGCATATGTTGTTAGTTTTACGTAACACTACTACTTTATATATATATATATATATATATTATATATATATAATATATATATATATATATATATATATACCCTGGGTAGCCTAATGGTTAAGACACTGGGCTGTTGGTGGGCGTGGTTCGGATTCCACGTTAAACTGTAGGTCTAAGGTGGAGTGAAAAGCTTGACCTTCGTCAGAATGAACAATTCGGGCGGAAGCTAACCAAATGTTATATATGGTGCAAACCCACAAGAAAAAAGAAAAATTATTCCAAGGCCTTTCGTTTATTCAGCAATACACCTCGTCACCTGACGAGGTGTACTGCTGAATACACGAAAGGCCTTAGAATAATTTTTTTTCTTGTGGGTTTGTGTTATTCATTCATTTCACGTATTTAATTGTGAAATGCATCCCATATATATATATATATATATATATATAATTATATATATATATATGTGTTACACTCAAACCGTGCATGGAACAAGGAACTCTTCTGGGAAAATTAAATCCACTGTAGTGTTTGCCATTTACCATTTTGATTCGAACTATATTGGATTTAATTTTTCCAGAAGAGTTCCTTGTTCCATGGACGGTCTGTATGTACCATAAAAGTTTCTCAGGGAACCAATCTGGTATCATATATATTATGACATTATATATATATATAGTGCTGCCACGATCTTCCGCCACCCGATATAGAGCTAACTCTGATTATCGCCACATTTCGCCAACAACCCGATTTCCCACCATCTTCAATTACCCCGATACATCGCCACCCCGCCGTCCGCCAACCTAATTCATTCCTGAAAGATCATTTGAGCGTATGAATTTTCTCCGCTTTTACCGCCAAAACCATTTGAACAGAAATGCTCACTACACTACAGGCATTGTCTGACGTGACGTAGATTACATATTGCAAAGGTTTAGTTTGTTTCATGATGAACTGTTCAAGTATTTCGTGTTGGGCCAATTTGACAAACGCGGAAATGGGCGGAGTTTAAGACGTCACGGAGGATTTTCTTTACTCTGCGGGAAAAATGTACGCCGTTACAAGGAAGGAGGGAAAGGATTTCCATAAAATTGATATTATAAAAAAATTCTTATTATCAAAGGAAAAGGATTCATATTACCAAAGGATTCATAGTATCAAAGGAAATGTCTGGTATATTTGTAAAAATTAACTTGCATTAAAGTATCTGAAATCTGATTAAAATTAATATGTACATTAGTACGAGTCTTTCACTGGATTCATTTTATTTACATACAATAAACATGTATGTATTAATATCATGTGGACAGGGCCGCCGAGAGGTCAGGGAAGCCGGGATAAATCACCGGGGCCCGGAAAGAGGGGGGATAAAATCTAAATATATTAACAAAGCAATTGATTAAATAACAGAGAGGAAATATAATTAATGAACGTACATTTTATAGAGATTATTATAGTCAAACTGAAACGGATAAAATATTATCCGCGGTCCACCAATGCCCAAGACCGACTGACAAATCTGGGAACCATTGTAATTGAAAGCCAGTTAGCCCGTACTTTAAATTTCATCAGAATCATTTACCACTTTGCTAGAGAGAAGGCAAAGAAAGTACGCTTCTAATTATGAAAATCTTGCAGTAAACAATTGTCTTGCCTGCATGGACTGGTACTGCATTTGTAAATTGTATGGTAATATAATTAATATAATTAATTCGAAAAATAAAATGGTCATTTCCTTCTGAGTTGTTTATTCGTACTCTATGTTTTGAATAGTGATACCAATCTTTCCCCGGGCCCGTGGCAGCTCTCGTCGGCCCCGCATGTGTATATTGTACGTATGAATCCCCATATAACCCCAACATGACTTTGGTACCAAAGGTGGCGTTATAAAGAGGGAGCACTATATATACATATGTTATCCATATAAACAAATGAGCAGTTTCAGGGTGGTACAAGAAGACACAGATAAGAGGTGTAAATTGAATATAACTCCATCTTATCTGTCGTTTCCTACCACCCTCAAACTGCTCATTTGTTTATATGGATCACACACACACACACACACACACACACACACACACATATATATATATATATATTGTAGGGTATTTTTTTTAACTTTATCTTAACGTTTCGGGGAATTCTCTCCCCCATCTTCAGAGATCTAACATAAAAAGCAAAAGCAAAATTTATTATATCAAATATTGAAATACAATCGATAATATTAACATTTTAATATTTAACAATACCAAATTATTATATAAACGTGAATATTAGAGTTTATTACTATACTTACCAGTGTTCGAGATTAGTTTAGGACACTACGTTTATTTCAACAGAAGACCGTCGTTCTTTCTCATTAGTTGGTTGTCATAATTTTAAAACTTTTGCGGGTCAATGAGTTATTCAGTAAGTGACAACGTTCTCTCTTAGACGATTTCGTTAGTATTTGTAAAAGGCAATTTCCTTCTATACGGTTTGTTCAATACGGTCACATTCTCTTTTAAATGATTGGCACTCTGAGGCACGAATGTAGCGAGATGAGAGAGTCTACGCGCGTCAATTTGTAGACGATGTGTGAACTGAGATTCGTTGTTGGGAGCTTTTCTTCATTAGTAAATATTGGTTTAAAATTTGTTCGTGGATATAGTCTAAACACGCGAATTTTATAATTTTTATTTTTAATTTGGAATAAATTTGGTCACGGTATGGAAATTCCGATATTGTTAAAGTTTAAACTGTTAATTTTAACAAATGTATTTAAATTTTTATTATTAATGTAATAAGTTTACTCCTTAAGTTTTACGTTAGATCTCTGAAGATGGGAAGAGACTCTCCCGAAACGTTAAGAAAATAAAATTAAAGATGAATGAATACCTTGTTGCTGTCCGGTTTCCTCTTCATTATTATACGTTAAGATTCCCGAGGTATATATATATATATATATATATTGTGTACATATATCTGTGGCGTGCGCAAGGGGGGGGTCCATTCCATGGGGTCTGGCCCCCCACTTAAGAAGAAAAAAAAATTTTAACAGCTTTTTTAACATTGGTTTTAATTTTCGCTCATTAAGGACAAAAAAAAAAACTTCTTTAGAATAAAAAGAAAATTTAGACCCCCCCTTAGGAAAACCATGCGTACGCCACTGATATATATATATATATATATATATATATCTATATATAAAATTAAATAAAACCTATTGTTGAGTTCTCGCCAGCAGGAAATGAAAATCATCTCCGAATAACATTCAGAAAGAACCAAATGTTTATACATGTGTAAAAAAAAACAAAAAAAAAACAGTAGTGTTCATCTAACGTGTTATCAATATTAGTTCTTAGTAGTAGTATAGGGGTTTACTATTCTGAATGAGACGTTTCCTGGAAGCTAAATGACGGGGTTTTGTCCTGCATATTTAAACACGTTTTGAATGGCTTTGACGTACCAATCAATGACTTCATTGAGGAGTAAACTCTGTTCACTTTATATGTGGATCCCTATTCTATATATAGAATTCTACTCTGTAGAGAATAATTTGGTATTCCTATATATCTTTATACTCCTATATATTTTATATTTATATTTCTGTGCCATATATAGGACTCTTTTATAAAGGATTATATTCCATATAAGGATCTATAATTCTATTCCATCCAGCATTCTTTTCTATATGTACTGTATACTTTGATGTAGCCCTATAAATAATTCACAACACTATAATTAATAAAAACAAGGTAAAAGTTAAATACAGTATTTTAAATTATATATATATATATATATGATGAATAAAACCACGAAGGAAAGGAAACACAAAAAGGTGCTCCTTCGTGGTTTTATTCATCATAAATATTTTTCACGTGTTACTTTCGTGAAATAATTTTAATATATATATATATATATATATTTATTTATTAAAGTTACACCTGTATTTCCGAGTAATATACCCCCCCCCCCGCAAATGTAACTTGGCTGTACCTTCTATCATATAATATACTTACTTGCTACCTTTTTTACAGGTCCTGTATGTGGCGAAACCAACGATTAGGACACTCCTTATCAGGTACTTTAAAAGGAAATAATGATGCTCCCTCCTCCGGCTCTATATGATAGTGACAGTCATCGTATACATACTTGTATGTATATACACAGTTTTAGGAAAAAAGTTCGCTCAGAAACGTAAAGTTTTTAAAAAACATAAAAAATTAATAATTAGTATTATTCTGTCTTCCTTTGGTTAGTTTATTCTTTTTGGTGACAGTTATGAAATTTTTTTTTTTTTTAAATCAATGCCGATTGCAGCCAGTGGTACTTGTAGGTTATCTCCCCCCCCCCACGCTTGATTTGTCATCGTGGCAAATATGACGCACGCAGAACAATCAAACGAGCATTTCGTTCTAACATGTTTGATGCACATTGGTTGCCGATTTGTTATACAACTTACATTAACTTTGGATCACCTGAAGATCAGGGTTCCCAGCCTTCTTTAGTTAGCCTTATAATGCTAACTAACAAAAATATTACGACCTAACCTAACCAATCATTAGGTCAACTGTACGTCCTTGATGATTGGTTAGGTTAGGTCGTGATATTTTCGTTAGTTAGCCTTATAAAGCTAACTAAAAAAGGCTGGGGGCCTTGATCTTCAGGTGATCCTTACCTTTATAATGGCGATCCTTCAGAATCCGGCCCTAAATTAGTTTAAAAAATAAATCGTATCAATAATTATTACATGAGCCAAATTATATATTTAATAGTATCTATTTCAGTAGATATTACCAATCCTTTGCACAATTTAATTATTGCTTTTTCAGCCAGAATAAATTTACTGCGACTTCATGCTATTTGCCACGATGACAAATCAAGCGTGGTGGGGGGGGGGGGGAGAGATAACCTACAAGTACCCAGCCAGTACCCGTAGGTCAGTAGGTAACGCAATTTCCTTATAAGCGAACTGAAGATACTGAGGTCAGGGGGTTCGATTCCCGATGGTACTAGTAACAATAATACGGCGAATTAGCGCAATGGGTCGCATGGGTTGGCCTGTGCGCTGCTGCGCCAGTTTCCTCCCGACTAATTATTATTAATCATTACTAATTAGTAATTTTTTATACTTTTAAGGAATTTCGTGTTTCAACACGAACTTTTTTTCCGAAACTGAATGTATGTATGTATGTATGTATGTATGCAGACTGTCTGCGTACATACATAACAGTTGGTGACCAACTGTGATTCACCAACTGTGATCACGTGAGGTGGGGAAGGGGTGCTTAAAGGTTTTGCTAACAAAATGAAGATGCGTTAAAAGGTTATTGCAACATCGTTATAATAAACCAAAGGCTTGGTAATGAGTATTCTTCTAACTGTCCAGCAAATTACTCTCTCTCTCTCTCTCTCTCTCTCTCTCTCTCTCTCTCTCTCTCTCTCTCTCTCTCTTAATTAACAAAATAAAGATGATTTACGAAACTCGCATTGTTTTATTTGTCAGACATCTCCGCTCACCTCTTTTACACATTCTACCAATAAAGCAGACTTCGACCATACAACAGTATTATAATAATAATAATAATATATATAATAATAATAAACCTGACTAACTCAACCTGGAAATCTGGAAAACTTCAGAAAAAGGGGGTATTTTTTTGTCTAGAATTGCAAGGGGAAGGGATAAGTAAACAATGATATATATATATATATATATATTATATATATATATATATATATTATAATATATATATATATTATCGAAGGCTAAAAACGACTTTTAGTAGCCGTGCGTTATACAGCAGACGTCTTTATTTATTCTCAGTTTGGGAAACGAGTGACATCGCTCAGAACCCCTACGTCGAAAATCCTCAAATCGGAATCCCATAAGGAGTGACAGAGCTACCAACATCCCAGCAGAAGTCGAAGGTCAAAAGGCGTGGCTTGCTTAGACCGGGGCGGGGTTGGCATTTCTGGCTCGGACTGCATCATCATGGTTAAATACAAGAGGGCAACCCCCATTCTTCCAAGCTCGGCAACATCAATATATAATCATCCTACGCCAGCCTCAAAAGATAACGTTCTTCTACTTATTAGGATATTACAGTTTTTTCTGTGACAATGTAACGTAATTTTCGCGAGGAGGGTAACAACATAAACTTCGCTGCTGTAAATACTGAAAATACAGCCTCCGTAAACGCGTATGCATGGTATGCATGGTACGCATAGGAGAGTGGGAGAGGGATTTTTACACTGCTTGTGTGTGTAAACACGCTTAATTAACTTCAGTCGTGCTTCTATGCGCGTATAAATGTACAGTTATTTATTTATACGAGAGCGAATCGTATTAAATTATCGCCTAATGTTGCAGACACACTTTTTTACACAGAGTATTCTGAACTTTTAAGAAGAAAAAGCAAAACTAATTAAGAATGACAGAAACGAGTGTGGTCTTTTAAATCAATTTTTCAGCGTGAATACCATTCCCTTGTCAGTCGCTATTATCATGGTCATCTCATCCTGAACAGGGCCCATCCATTCATTTAAGACAATTAATAACGTAACAAATTGGATGTATTATGTATTCTCTCTCTCTCTCTCTCTCTCTCTCTCTCTCTCTCTCTCTCTCTCTCTCTCTCTCTCTCTCTCTCTCTCTCTCTCAAGGCGTTCCAATCCTACATTAATCAGAATTCTTGAAAATACATCAATCCAAGGAGAAAAATGAGGTGTATATATGGCTGAACAAACAGGAATAAAAGTAATTCAATATTTAAGTGCAGCTGCACTCCCTGCCGCATCGACCCATTTTATTTGTATGATATGAACACAAGTTTTTATATCTTGTCCAAATCCCGTTATGCAAGAACTGCACTGGGATGTAATCAGTTCGGGAAATATAATAACAAAGTCTCGAGTTAACCTCCTTCATAACACCAAAGGTCACGCGACGGAGGGGTACCTACGGCTTTTCGTAGGATTCGAACCCTTACCCTACCAAAGGAAAACGCGAAGAAGCGCCTTAATAGCCGAAATCTCGAGTCCAGGTCGAGATTCGAATCCAGATCTTCGGATGAACAGCCTACGGCCCAACAAGCCCTTTACCACAAATTAGGCTACCCAAGCGGGTATGTATAAGACTAATAAGAATCTTACATCTTACAACGTAAAAATTTACGTAAAATTTAAAATAAATTAAATCAATAAAATAGTTTCTAAAAAAACATTTTCTACAAAATGTCACAATTTTATTATTTGAAGGAAAAAAATCTAACTCTTGAACTTCATAACCCATTAAACCACTTCAAACCTTTACATTTTAATTAAATATACGACGCTATTACACCTATCTAAAAATCAATATATATATATATATATATTAGTGATGTAGGTCACATCCGCATCCGCATCCGCGGAACATCCGCACATTTTCTCGCATCCGCATCCGCACCCGCATCCGCACTTTGGACTGCGGATGTCGTGCGGATGTGGACCGTTGAGATAAAATGTCATTAATAAGCGGAAATTATCAAATTCTACTATATTAATAGAACTAGTTCATTGTGCGCAAAAGTGATGCAAGCGACAAGACGAGAGGCTGTTCTTGTATGAAGTTACTCTCTTGCAACCTACTTAGATCCACGTTACAAAGCTAAGTTATTTTCACCTAGTACATTAGAACGAGTTAAATCATCACTTGGCAAAGCAGTTGAAGAGCTTCAATCTCTTGAATCTGTCGCTTCGCCACCCACCAAAAGAATAAAAGTTTCAGTGACAGAACCAACACCTTCCACGAGCAAATCTATCACAGAATCTGTCTCTCAGTTTCTTGAGTCAAGCAGCAATGACGAGACCTACGCGATGTCAAAAGATGTAGTGAAAATGATCGAGAGCTATCACCAAGAAAAACGCCTGGCTGCATGTGACAATCCTATTAGTTGGTGGAAAAATACGCAGAATATCTATCCATACTTGAGTAAACTTGCAAGGAAACATTTAGCCGTCCTCCAACAACGTACCAAGCGAGAGATTATTTAGCAGTGCTGGATTAATATATGATGAAAAGAGAAACAGACTGGCAGCAGAAAAGGCAAAAAATTAATGTTCCTTAAGCATAACCTTCCTATAATTAAGTTTGAATATTAAACGATGAACATCTTAGTTTACTTTATTTTAATTACTCATTTATAAATATGCCTAATAAAACTTTAAACTTAATATAAATAGTTATCAAGCTAATTAAAGATCTCTTTCTATAAGGGTGGAGGTTGGGGAAAGAGGTCGGGTAACACAATTATGGTTTCTAATTGTGGCTGAAACTCACAAAATATAACGAATTTATTTGCAGACGAATTCACTAATTGATTTCTATATTAGTTAGATGCTTGCTATTATTTTATATGTTTAGGGAAAAGTACAGCAATTATTGTACAATTAATCAATTATACTACATTATAGCTACAGCTCTCTCTATATAATAACTTATTATATACGTTAAACACAACAAATCTCGAATATATCCTAAAAAATAACGAAAATGTAGACATCCGCATCCGCATCCGCGGATGTTGAAATCGAACATCCGCATCCGCATCCGCGGATGTGAAAAAAATGACATCCGCTACATCACTAATATATATATATATATATATATATCACCAGGAATCGAACCCGGTTCTCTTTGACTCTGAGTCACGAGCGTTGACCATTCGGCTTCGACAGGATAAGAGCTAACTTGGCGACATTTCTTTACCCGAGGAAAACGCCTAACATTTTTGCGTACTGAGGTATTTTTATTATCAACCCCCTGCACAGCATTTAATTCAAATCTATCTGACAAACACGAGGGTACCATAAGATGGAAACAAACGCATAACCGCGAATATATATATATATATATATATATATATATATATATATATATGGGAATGAACTCAGAATGGTTCCCTGAGGTTTTTTATGATACACACAGACCGTGCATGGAACAAGGAACTCTTCTAGGAAAATTAAATCCACTATAGTCCGAATAAGTAATGGTAAATGACAAATACTATAGTTTTTCTTTTTCATGATGCTAGCCCGACGTGGGCAGCGGGTCACTCGCAAAGAGGTCCCAAAAATATAGCTTCCCTCACCAGCTCTCTGCAAAGCAGAGAGAATCCAGCTTTGGGACAGGATCTAGGGTTTAAAGCAGCCTAGCCCAGCTATATTTAGAACCTCAATATAAGCAAAAGACTCGCTGCCTTCACGTCAGATTGAATACATCAAAGAAAAAGGGGTAACTATTATATTTTTAGCCAAAAACCAAAACTTAAACCTCAACTGGCAGAATTGAGCGTCCACTTTTCAAGGCACATAACATGTCCGTTTCATGATGGGAATGAACTAAGAATGGGTCCTCTTTGCGAGTGACCCGTTGCCCACGTCGGGCTTGCATCATGAAAAGAAAAACTATAGTATTTGTCATTTACCATTACTTATTCGGACTATAAGATGTAAGAGTTCCTTGTTCCATGCACGGTCTGTGTGTATCATATATGAAATGAAAATGAAAAGGTTTATTGGCAGACTATAGTCCATATGACAAATATTATTAATACACTGACAGTTCGTATACTAAGGATAGAAATATATACAACTAATTAGAAATAATACTGTAATGTCGAAGTTAAGTGGAGCTACAGACAGACGTTTTCGTACCAAGAAGTCCATAGCTTAGAGGATAAATGGCAGGACTCATGGATAGCTTGGATGATCGGGTTGGTTGATTTTTTAATTCTTTGCATTAGACTGTGTTGAGCACGTCTTGTTACCTCCGGGAAGCTCGGGACATTGCGGTTGGCAAACATTTGCGAAGCTGAGCATCTCGGGGGTAATTTATGTAAGAGTCTAAAAGACCTGTTGTACAGACAAAAGAGAGTTCTGCCAGGACCTTTTTTATAATTCACCCACAGTTGCTGTCCGTATATATTACTGCACAGGGCCGGCCCTAGGATTGCTGGCGCCCCGGGCAAGCTGAACTTCGGCGCCCTTACAAGTATAATTTTAAAATTTGTTCACAATGAGGAAAAACTACAAATGTAGGAATAAAGAGTTTATTACAATTAACGATATTCACTCAAAGTACAACTAAACATTCTCAAAATGGAACCATGTATGAAAATATGAGAGACAGTGTTGCCACTTTTGTCTGAGGTAAATCCACAAAAAAATGTAAAAATTCCACAAAGTGGCAACACTGATGAGATATTAAAGGATGGCAGCGCTGCCAGGCGTATGTAATTTGTGCTCAACGCTCACCTACGCGGCCACATCAACCCATGTGACATGTCATCCCATGTCGGGCCAAGCTAACCTTAGCTTTACTGGTAGTCTGGTACTAATGCTATTGGCTAATATAATGTCATAATCCTTGAAAATTTGACTCCACATCAGGAAATTTTCACATTTGACTCTTTTATTTCATTTTATTTTATTTATTTATTTTTCTATTTTTCCCTTTGTATTTGGAAGATCCCAAAGACATGATGTGGCGCCCCTTAGCACGTGGCGCCCCGGGCAACTGCCCGAGTTGCCGGTACCTTGAGCCGGCCCTGTTACTGCAGAAAGTAAAGAGAGTGTCTTTAGCTTCACTTGTACAGAATCGAAAGTTCCTTATGGTCATATTCGTTTTAGCACACAGGCTTCGAGATTGTTTTCTTATATCCGAGTCATCACTCAAGGAGCTGGTAATAGTTTGACCAAATAATTAAACTCTTGTACCTCCTCAATTACTTCACCATTCATTTTAAACCTTATATCAGCTGGCTGATTACAGCTTTTAGGATGAAATTGCATAACCTTAGTTTTTGTAACATTAAAAAGAATATCATGTTTCTGCGAATACACTTCGCAGACTTTTAGTAGCCGATCCAGACCTTTAACAGAGGGACTTATTAACACCATATCATCGGCATAAACTAAGTTATTTATCCTTGTGTTATCTATACAACATCCCACTGTTGCCTCATTAATTGAAGCAATTAATCCGTCGATATACACATTAAACAGCATAGGGGAGAGCAAGGAGCCTTGTCTCACCCCGCAAGAGGAGCCAAAACACTCGGATAGTACATTGCCCCACCTAACAGTGAAAGATTGGTGGGAATACCAAAATTTCAATAAATTTAATATGTATATGGGAACCTTCCTGTCTTCTAGTTTTGCAAATAAAATATTGTGGTTCACCCTACCATATGCCTTACTTATATCTAGGAAACAGCTATAAATAGTTGAATTACTGTTAATGTATTTAGATATTGTTTCTTTAAGTACCTAGATACACAGGTCAGTTGAGTGGGACCTTTTAAAACCAAACTGATTAGATGTCCATAGGAAATCATTTAATCGGCGTAACAAGTTTTTCTAGTAGTTTCGAGAAGCAGGAAGCGACAGCAATAGGTCTGTAATTATTGCTGGACAGAATGCCTCCGTACTTATTTTTGACCAGGGGCAAGATATATACCAGTGGCGTGTGGTCCATGGAAGCAAGGGAAGCAATGCTTCCCTATTCAAAGAAAGAAGAAAATGCTGTATTATACTTTAAAGTTTAAACAGTTCAATATGTGTTAATAATTTGTACAAAATCATTTTATTATACTATTTATAGCATTTGATTGGTAATCAGGTGGATACATAGTATATACATTGGTTGCCGTTCGTGCAAGAACCTTTAAGAAAGCCGACGCAAAAAATCTCGAGTTGGACAACAATTGACGAAATGCATTCTTTTTCCCAATGACTTTCGCTTTTTTTTTACTGTTACAAATTGTTTCTTTCCATTCTAAAAACTCATTTAATGTTTAATAATGTAGTATTTATTGAATACAACAAGTTTCATATATAGTTTTTCTACTAAAAAATTCCATGGCCATGTTAAGCGAAAAAGAATATTATTTATCGTTATTTTATCCTTCCCTATGTCAAAAAGGAAGCAATTTAGAAATCGCTGTCCAGATCTTATAGTTAATTTTCTTGAAATATCTGGCAACTTTTCGTGCTGTCTGCTGTCATTCTCTCATTTAAAGCGAATACATAACTACGCTAGAAATGCGCAAGGGGAAGAAAGGCTTGCAATTTAGCTTTAATCTCAATTGAGAAAAAGCTTCTTAAGGATATGAAAACCGATGCCTTTTACGAAGAAATAATAGATATATTTAATAAAAAAGAAAGAAGAATAGAATTAACCTATAAGTAAAGTAAGTAGATGATTATATGTGTTTTGTTTTTATTATATACGAGTATTTTAAAGTTTTATTTTTATTTTATATAATCTTTGTTGATTTTGCTTGAATTGCTTCCCCTTGACGAAAAATCACCGCACGCCACTGATATATACCCTATTGAACTCTGCAGGGATATAGCTATGAGCAAGCATGGCTGATAGGAGCAATGATATATGCAGACATACGTCATTTGCATATTTTAAGCTCATTCGATAAGTCATCTACCCCTGACGCAGAACCAGTCTTTAACTCTTTAATTAACCTCTTTACTTCGAAAAATGATATCAAAGTATTTTCCCTTGTCCCTCCCACAATCGTTTCGGTGCAATCTATCTTAAGATTATCCCTACTCACACTGTCAAGAATGTTAGAATAGTGGTTTTTCCACAGCTTTGCAATTTCATCCTCCCCCCGACCCCATCGATTGTCGGAGGGAGGACATTTTTGACACCCGTTTGATTCTTAACAAATTTCCAAAATTTGTTATTATCGTTATTTATGCGAGCTTCACAGACTTTTGATGCTCGAATAGACTCTTCTTCCTGTTTACATCGCCGTATGGCCGCCTTATACTGACCCCGACTTCTACACATATTCAAGTATACTGGTCCTAATCCGGGTCTACCATGAAAGCACCACAAATCATAGGCGTCTTTCGATTCCCTCTTCAGAGGGGCAATAAAATCATTCCATCCAGGAATAATCTTAGTATGATAGTTGTAATATTTAATCAGGGGGCTTCCTGCTTCTCTTAACAGGGATATTATCTTACTATAATACCTATCTCTGAGCTTACAGTGAGACTCATTTGAGCAAGGATTATTACAGGGAAGGTGCAAAATTTCTAAATTATTAAAGAGGTGACTTGTTCTGTCTTTGTATTCTATTCTCTGCTGCATCGTAACATTGGACCAATCGACGCGATTATTCTTACCTATTGAGTTCTTGTTAAGTTGTGTTGCGCATAAATTGGTAACGTTAATTAATATTTCTAATGGTCTATGATTAGAAAGCAGGAAATCATGCAGAATATGAACTCTAACAATTCGATCCTTTAGATTATTACTAGTGAGACAATGATCAATCCACCTGGTGGTACCACTCATATCACTAACGTATGTAAAATTACCACTGGCTACCCCTAATACATCTACATCACTCGCACATGTTACCCAATTCTACAAAGAATTCCGAGTTCACATGTGCGTTAAAGTCCCCCATTATTATACAGTGAGAATATTTGGGGTTATCTGATAATGACTTAATTTTGTACAGCAAATCAATGTATTCATCTAGATTACTGCCGTTATTATATGGTAAATAGCAGTTTACAATTAATATGCAATCATTGTTCACTTGTAATTCAATGCCTAACAACCTTACATTATCGCTTGTTAAAAATTTTGTTTTGACAAATTTTTCCTTATTAAGAAAGCAACACCACCAAAAGGCCTACCGTACATTAATTCATCTGACAAGTCTACTGCTGATGACGCATGGTACATAAAGTCATCATGGATGGTAGAGAGGAATTTTAGCTCTTGCTTAGGTAGCCAGGGCTCCTGCAGGAGTATCAAATCTGCACTGTCGCAGATTTTATGAACATCTACAGTTGAATTCCTCACTGACCTTACATTATATGAGACTATTTTCAACAAGTTATCCGTCATGACTAATAGAGAAATTATTATTAGTAAGATTATTATTATACACAGTACAACTTTCAGGCATTACCGTTGGGGCGCCTATTATTATATTATTATTATTATTATTATTATTATTATTATTTTGCCTGTTATCAAATCTCCTGGAAATGTGAATAAACTCTAACAATAATACCGTCTGGCCCAGGGGCGTACCTAAAGTATTTGGTACCCGGGGCGGATCCTCCCTTTGGCACCCCCCATAAATAATTTTAAAATTTAAACACAGAAAAATATATTATGTTTGCAAGTAGATTTTTAAACAGTACAGTACTGTCATAAGCAAATTGGAAATAAGAAAAATGCAGGACATTAAAAACTCAGTGAACTGGTAAAACTGCATTTTATTTTATACAAAAAACGCAGGAAATCCAGTCTCAACGCTCAGCCTATTCTTCAAAGGTAAATAGAGAGGATTCACAGTCTCTGCTTTCAAGCCTTAATTTCTGCAAATTGATCAATGACCTCATCAAAATTCACCTTCTTTGCATATTCATGCTCAATTGAAAGTAAAGCCAGATTTGTCAATCTTGTCTGACTCATGGTTGAGCGAAAGAAATTTTTTATCAATTTCAATTTGGAAAAACTTCTTTCACATGAAGCAATAGACACACAGACAGTCAAGAAGAATCTCAAACACAGTGACAAGCTTGGCAAAGATTCACAAAAATCCCATTTCACAATAAACTCCAGAAACTGCAATGCTATCCATTTCTTTGCCTCTTCAACGCTGATTTTGGCAGCTCCGAAGTCGTCCAATTTCCACAGTGATATCTTCATCAGAGAATTCATCGAAAATCTGAGTCAAATTTGGAATATACTTCCGAAGTTCTTCTTCTGTTGCAACAACCAAAATGTTTGACTGAATAACAGCGAAGATTGACAGAATTTGATCCATTGCCTTAGAACGAATCTCCAATTCTTGATGAAAGCGATCAAGACATTCAAACATAGCTCTTTTTACTTCCTCTGGCAATGTGAGACCAGCATCCTTTGCCATCTCTCCTGGCATCCTTTTTCGGAGCTTTACTCTCCCTCTTCTCTCCATAGAAATGTCCATTTCCTCACACTTTGTAGTTGCATAATGAATGGCCCTCTCCACAATTTCATTGCGCTGATCTTCAAGAAACAGTTTTAGAGCTTGGAGCTTCACAAACGTTCTCCTTTCGATGTAATTTTTATCAAATATTTAATTTTTCGTTTGTAAATTTTGTATTGCCAATAAAAATAAAAATTTATTTTATGGTGGAAATTAACATTAAGCTGTTGTAATAGTTTGAACATTTTTAAATTTTTTTTCTTTGGCGAATTTTTCATTTGGTTTGAAAACTTGTACTGGTATTTCAACTCTCCCGATGGCACCCCCCCCTCCTGGCTGTCACCCGGGGCGGACCGCCCCCCTCGCATTTACACCTTTAATTATTACTTTAAATGAGTTATAATACAGAGATTTCGTGTTTAGTTTATTAACTATCAATATACTGTGTTCACCAATGACTTCTTCCATCATGTGTCGAATATCGCTTGCCTCGTTGGAGAGCTGATATATATATCATATATATATATAATGTTTATTTTTGCGACCGCAACCGCAACCGCAACCGCACTACAACCGCACAAAAATTCACAACCGCAACCGCCGATTCCATAAGTGCGGTTGCGGTTGTAAAAGCTTAGTTAATTTTAATTTTAGGTTAATTAGAAATATTTCTTTTTTAAAAAGAAAATGATGGGTCTCCTTATGCGTGGAGCGGGAACGTTGTACGATGAGAGGCGTTGCCGCTTGAAAGGTGAAAATGCAGCAAAAATATTATTCTTGAAATTCACACTGCCTGTCATTAAGTTTGACATCAGTTTTTCAAATGAATAATAATCCATAACTTTCCAATGGGTGGAGGCTGGGGAAAGTGGTAGGTGGGATGAACAGTGCGATGGGTCCTCGTCCCTCATCCTGGTAACACACTTAGTGCAAAATATGGTTTTAATTAATTTGACCTATTCTTTCATTTAAATAGTATTTATTTAGTAAATACCTTATGTTGAACACAAGTTTTGCAACACACAAATAGCGGTAGCGGTGTATTGCAAAACTTGTGTTCAACATAAGGTATTTACTAAATAAATACTATTTAGTATATATTATGTACCAAGTGTGGCTAAATCGCACTATAGTGGCTAAATCCAGTTAATAATTACGCATTTTTCCTAGTATATGATAACTGCAACCGCAACCGCGGTTGGAAAAAATTCGACAACCGCAAACACAACCGCAACCGCGGTTGTGAAAAACCGACCACTCGATCCATCACTAAATTACTGTATATATACATTCTGTTGACGTGTGTTTCAAAAGTTAATTGTTCTATTTATTAAAAAGATACCCGCAAAAATAAACTAATAATAATCCATCATTCTATTATTTCCTTAAGAAGAAAATCTCGCCATTTCGCTAAATATCATCATTTTCTTTCTTATTTTCTTTTCCCAAAATTAAACCACAAACTAAATTAAATGTAGCAAATAAGTTAAACTGTATCGTAAATCTTCTGAATTTGTGACATGTCGTCTCTCGCGGGGGATACAGTCACCACGCATTCTTCATCCGTTGGGTATGATACCCGGTAAATTTTTTCTATTTTCACTTTAGTTAAATATTATAATATTAAAAGGGTGATATAAATTACTTAAATGAATATATTACGTGTAATTCAAAATTGTATATATATATATAAATTAGGGTGATTCAAATATGGGGGTAAAAAAAATTTTTTTATATTTTAATGTGTTCAACCCTTTAAATGGTTCATTTCAGCATAAAAACAAGTATCCTAAAATATTTTAGCAAATTTTTAATTTTTAGGGGTTGCTACCAGCAATTAAAAATTGACAGAACGACTCAAATTGTCAAATTTTTCCACACCACCCACGGGGTGGCGCATTGCTTTTTTTTAATGTGGAAAGCTCCCCCGTAGGTCCTACCATAACCACAAGCATACATAATTAAACTAGCATGATATTTGAGACATTAGCTGTCCTTACTTCATCAATGTTTCTTTCTTTCTATCAGGCTAAACAGCCCTGTAGTTTTTCACTACTTTAGCAAGAATTGTTTTTGATCTTCGTCATGTGTTAGTATTTTATTATATTCATCCATTAATTTTACTCCTCTTCCCGCTATATCATTCACGACTTTCCACTGTTTGATAGATTTCTTAGCGGAGTTATACTCTTCATCATTATGCCATTCTTTAGCATCTTTGAGTAAAAATTTTGAACTAAATTCTGTTATTGTAAAGAATCTGAGTATTTGATGACAAAATCTTCTAATTTCTTCGTTGGAATAAGTGCAGGATCTAGAAAAGCCCGTTTTGCAGGAAGAGTTTCTGTTGTATTTTGCAAGGCCTTTACAATTTTGTTTTTCGTTTCAGTAGGCACTTCATCATCATAAAAGGCCAACGCTACCAGTTCTTCTGATAGGTACCAGAGGTGACCTAACAGTTTTTTAATAGCAACAAATGCAATTGTGTCATTTATTTGTTTGTAGACTACAAGATTCTGTAATAATTCCAGAGCAAGACGAGGAGCGCAAGATGGCACAGGAGCTGTAAACCATGCCTTTACATATAACCGAGTAGCAAATAGACAGATGTCTTTTAGTCCTTTTTTGTCTTTTACTGAAATTTTGAACTGAGATTTGAACATAAAAATTTTTAATGAATATGTAATTTTGGCCATCCACCTAGCCCGATGAAGTCCCGCTGGATGTTTAAATTTGATTCCACCTTTTGGTTCACCTCCCAAAAAATAATTGTTAACTGCAATAGTTCTAGGTAATCGTCTCTTGGTTGGAATGTATCTAGTTGATTTGTTGCAAATATAATTATGTCATCTTTGATGTCATGAATATTTTCATAGATATCTGGATCTGATAATGCTGTCTCGTAGTCTCCTTATTAATGCTTGACCATTTTTCTCTGAACTTCTTAAAAAGGACTATATCTGGGCCAGAAGATGGTGATAAAGACTTTGAAACAACAGCTTCCAGCATAATTTCAAATATATGGTGTCGACATGCCAGCCACAATAAATCGTTGTCGAATTTTTGTTCTAGAAGAATAGCTGCACCATTTCTAGGACCAGTATTGGCTGCCGTTGTATTGAAACACACGCATTTTATTTGTTCGCAGATGTCCCATTCAAGCGATGTCTGATTGTTTGCATTAAAAAGAGACGCATTTCTGTCACTCAATTTTGCAACATCAAGACTTCCTAATAATTTATCATCAAACAATTTTCTACGTTTGCCAACCTTACTTTTCCATGTTGAAGGTTGTGCAGCACAGAAACCAGATTCATCACTTTTACTCTACTCTGATTCTGATGATGTACTGGTGAGTATGACAGCCTCTTCACTCTTCTTTCTTTTGATCTCTTCTTCTGCTTTCCTCTTTTCATAACGTTGTTGCTTTTCTGCTGCTCTTTGCTCTTTTTTAGCAACAGCCTTATCAATGGTACCCATTTTTCCATGACGTCCTTTCTCACGTTGCATTTTCAAGAATTTCTTATCATCTTCTATTTTTATAAGCTGCATAGCATTCTCATGAGCATAAGTTTTCCAGTTTATCTTTCCATTTTTCTTCTTTATTATTTAAATTTTGTGATCTTTTCAATTTGTTTGCTTTGTTTTTCTTAAGCAGCTGTCATTCCTTCAGTATTCCTTGAATTTTATCTACTACATGTATTCTTTGTTTTGCTGGTATTCCTGCTTTTTTCCAAACTGCTAGCACATCATCTGCAGTAGAGCAGCATGATTCTCTAATGTCTTGCTTTTTAATATTTCTGTAGTGCATGAAGAGGGCCATCATTTCCTTCTCTGATGGTGATACGGATGTTTTTAGTACTGCAGAGGGCTGCCCAATTAGCCATACTTCAGTTTTTTTCTTGTAGAACTTCTCCCAAATGAGCAACTGGGTGATGGTGAGTTAGGCCTAGCTTCCATAATCGATTAATTGGTATCAAAATTACGAGTTCCAAGCAACAATTAAAAGCAAGCTAGTATATAAACCATTAATTAAAAATTCTGAAATATAAACAATTAAACATAAAATCATAAGTTGTAAAAACAAACAAATTGAAAAAGAGGGAAACTTTGACGCCTGGTAGCACATAGTAAATTTTATTTAAAATTCACCAAATTTGGCATACACTACTTTTTTGTCATAGGGAACAAAAATACAGGTTGAACAATTAAAAAAAAACTGATTTTTTTGAATCACCCTAAATTATATATATATATATGAGCTCGGGACAGTGCGATGGCACTTGAGGGCCAAACGCGAGTTACAAAGCCATCAATCAGTCACCTCAAACAAAATCTGATGCTTAAATTACAGTTACGTAAATCATTTCAACCCAAGTATAAATGCATCGCTTAGGCGCAGTGCAAAGTGGGATGCAGCACGCAGTAAATACTAAAAGACTGAACTCGACAGGTGTTTAGATCCCTCCCTCATCAGCCCCGACACACACACCAAAACAATTGTCTAACCTTCAGAAAGTCCTGAAAACGACACCGAATGCTATGAAGGATTTCGTCCTTGGAGAATTTTAAAGTAAAATACACACACACCACACACACACACACACAAATAAAAGGTCTGACCTTCAGAAAGTCACCAACACCGAATACTATGAAGAATTTCGTCCTTGGAGGATTTCAAGGTAAAACACACACACACACACACACACACACACACACACACACACACACACACACACCAAAAAAATTGTTTAACTTTTGAAAAGTTCTGAAAACGACACTGAATGCTATGAAGAATTTCGTCCTTGGAGGATTTCAAAGTAAAATAAATACACACACACGCGCACACACACACACACACACTTCTCTCTCTCCAGCTTGGAGAAGACAAATTCTCATTATTAAATAAGACTAACATTCTTGGTATATTTTCTGGGTATGCATAAGGAATAACGTTAGGCTCCTTTCCAAGGTTTATTCCCACCTTCGGTCATTTTCATTCCCATTTCAAGTCTTCGACCAAGGATAAGAAATCCGAAAATGGGAATCTGAAAGGAGGAAACTAAAATCGACCCATTCCCATTCTCGATATGTAGGATTTCTTGCTTGAATTTACATTTTTCATAAAAAAATACCCTTCGGGTTCCCAACTGCGTCATATTCGTCTTTTTTACCTTTTCCAAAATCGGGAAACATTTTCCCAAATCTGAATTTTCACTCGGAGCATTCCCACTTTCAGACCGCGAATAGGAATGGCGTCAAATGGGAAGTAAAACCCGTTCCCAAAGCATTTCTTTCCCTTTCCAGAAGCGTCCAGAAATAAGTACTGACGACGGATCAATCGAACTGTGTACGAATAATTCTTCTTCAAAATTCACGAAAGACAATATCGTGTACCTAAAAGCAGCAGCGACTGAACGGCAGTGAGTGGATAATCTGCCGTAATTTTATCTCCGACGACTTACCAACATCGCTTCTACTTATAAAAGTTACAAAATTCTTTTTATTGCAACCAACCTATGTCCCTTTCTTTGTGCTTTTCAACATTCATACAGGGACCTTATCAGATTCATTTACATTATATTATTTCAAACATACAAGAGCGGCACATCCTAGATTATATATATATATATATATATATATATATATATATATTTATTTATTCCTGTCGGCCTTGAGTGGCAGTCCAAGCTAGGTCGAACACGGGACTGCTCCGTGCATGGAAACTGACTTTTGTTTGCAAAGAAGGCAGGCAAGTGCGTGTGATGCGGGGGAAGTAAGGGGGTTATGGGAGTCACAGAACGAGGGGAAGGCACCGAAGACAAGGTGGGGAGTGAAGAGGGGGGGGGAAACAAGTGGTAATTTCCCATTCTTCACCATACCCTTTTTACCCCTTGCGCGTAACACGATCAGAATAAGGCAGATAGGGATGACATAAGTGCCATATTGTACAGTTTATATATATATTTCCCCTTACAGTTTATTTGAGGGTATTACAACGGATATTACGAGCGACGAGGATAATGCGCACGTACGAAGAGGGTAACCTCAAGGTGGGAAGGCGGGGTATGGATTGTCTGGGTATGGACGTGTATATGATTGAGGTTTCAAGAACTATAAATCTCACGCACAACTTTTCTTGATGGAAAACGATTCCTTTATGTACCGTAGTTAAGAGTCAAAGGTTGGGTCAAGACACAAACTTGTTTATATATATATATATATATATATGTGTGTGTGTGTGTTTTCTTTGTTACTTTACATCATCGCGACAATCTTTAGGATACACACCGAGCTCACCGTGATACGAATGTGTGTATAGAGACATTACCAGTGTTGCCATAGTTTCAAACAATGTTTTTTTATTGAAATTCATTAAATATCATGAAAAAGGTTTATAATCAAGATTAGTTTACGTTAATTACATTATTTAAATTGGGTTAAATGTCGCCAGTCATAATTGAAACTGGGAAAATGTCGAAGTTTCATACGATAGCCAGAGCCGTTCTGAGAGAGAGAGAATTGGTTAACAACTTTTGAAAACTTGCATTTCGACCTTATAAGACAAATATTTATTATCATTATTATTATTTTTAATTATCAATATTATTATTATTATTATTATTATTATCATCATTATTATTATTATTATTAAAGTATAAACATCTAAATGAGAGAAAAACAGATAAGTGCATTGGGTGTATTTACATTAAAACGTTCAAAGGCCACATTGAACATATCAAATAAACTACCTATTTTTTCTCACTCGCATATTGTACATACCACATTCCTAAATACATATTTTTCAGTCTTATTACAACCTCGCACACTTTTACATCCTATACAAGATAGCTTAAAGGAATAGATTATATCTAATTTCAAAAATTGCGATCATCTAAAAAAAAAAAAATTCCAGATTTATAATCAGGTGCTAAAATCAAGCGAGAAAACGCGAGTCTTATTTTAAGATCCTTAAAAACTACTTAAGCCCGAGCAACTTCTCAGGGAATGATAGTTATTACTTCCAAAATTCTAATTCTTTACGCACGAAATATCATTAAGGAGATTTCCTTCGTACGAAAGTTATTTGGGAGCAATCTCGAAACGAGAGAAAAAAAAAATTCAACTCGATTATAAACCGATTCTTCAAATGGCCATTAATTATAATTTTTTACTTTTTAACTTTTTAATTTTTAACTTATCTCCCTATTCTATTTTCTTCATTTCTCCAAAATCTTTTTAAAAAAATAATAGTTGGGTGTGAAATTAAATGGCTGTTTCGTTCTTGACGTGAATAGGCAGGCATTAAAAACTAGTTCTTTTGGTTGTACAACAGTTGTATATACTTCGAGTTAAATATTCACTTTTTTTTTTTTCAGAAAAAAATCCGAGTCATTGCACACGTATCCAAATCATGTACAGTTCCGGAAAGAAGTTCGCCTACAAATATAAAATTTCCCAAAACCTTAGAAAATTAATTGATAATAATATATTTTTCTTTTGATTTTTTTTATTCCTTTTGGTGACAGTAATAAAATATCAAACACAAAACCTAAAATCGATACTGAATTTTTTATTTTTTTGCGTTTCTCAAAAATTTTATTTTTTTTTGGCGAATTTTTTTCCCCCAAAACTGAACATAACGAATATAAGTAAATTTTTTATCATGGAAGCCAATAATTCTTAGTACCTTAAAACCTGACAATTTTTTTTTTAGATATAGTACTTAAACTTCTAGACTTTTACTACAATAACATTGCACATTTTTTTTTTAAGATAAATTATGTTAAATTAAAAATAATTTTATTCCACATTTCTCTCCTTCATTTCAATTTAACCCGTGACAGATACACACCAAATTTAATTATCAATATAGAAATTTTAAACCAAATACTCAAATAGGTCAATGTCAAAATTAAATATACATAAAATAAATTTAAATTTTTCCTCTAATTAATAATTACGAAAAATATTAATAAAAAAGTTAATATAAATGTTAATATTAAAAATGTCATTTGCAATACGATACACAAAGTCTCTCTCTCTTATATATATATATAATTTTAAAATCCTTTATTCAATATGTATAAAAATCTTGTCAGGAACTAAATTATTAATTAGTGTATTTAATTAGTTACTTAAAATCTCAATATGTTGGCACTTGGCACTGCAAATATTTCTATTCAGTCAATAAATATTATAAAGCCATTTTATGTATTTAATTTATATCTACGTGTTCAGGTCGGGAAAATATTAAAACAATATTCCTCATTTATAATTAATTGACCAAATTATTTTTTTTTTATTTATAAAAAAAAAAAAAACATTTTGTTACAATCACCAAGTTAAAATAAACTATATTTAACTTCCAATCTATACGTAAATGTTAATAATATTCGGTTATCTTTTTTTTAAAGTACCGATTTGAGTAAATAGTTGAAGTATAACTACGGCATATGTATATTCAAACGAAATAGTAATGGTTTTTGCGAGTACAATTCATTTTCTTCCTCCGAATTAAACGTGGTCTCTGGTTGGACGCTTCGTAATCTATAAACCATTATGATCTGTAGACGCGTTAGTGAGAGATGTACGAGCCCAGCCTCCGTAGGCGGAGACGTCTATAAAGTGACAAACGTTTTCAGACATCATTCTGTTGCTATTCCATAAGAATATATACACATTGCTATAACCAATACGATGATATACAAAAATATAAATGGTTGGTGCATGCTATATCAGAATTTTAAAAATCAATACGTAGCTTATGCGGAGATGCGCACGTGTGTGTGTGTGTGTGTGTGTGTGTGTGTGTATTTTTGTACGTTGGACGAAATCACGACGTGAATCTAGTTGAGACGAGCTATACACGACTCCGTCGAGAAAAACTTTCAATAATATTATTGCAACTAAATCGAATTAAAATAATTCTATTTTTATTATTAAAGAAAAAACAACAAAAACAGGAATAAAAAATAAAAATATATATATATATTATTAGTGATGGATCGAATAACGCAACCGCACTACAACCGCACAAAAATTCAAACCGTAACCGCAACCGCCGTTCCATAAGTGCGGTTGCGGTTGTAAAAGCTTAGTTAATTTTAATTTAGGTTAATTAGAAATATTTCTTTTTTAAAAAGAAAATGATGGGTCTCCTTATGCGTGCTTAAACGTGACGTCATACGGCTGCCGTAGTAAAATTGGTTTAAACTGCGCTCTAAGTTATTACTCTGTGAGCTCCATGAAGTAACATTTATTTTTATTTAATTTTCTTCAAACTAAAATCGCCTTTAGTACAATAGTCAATAAAGCTCTTCAGTGGAGCGGGAACGTTGTACGATGAGAGGCGTTGCCGCTTGAAAGGTGAAAATGCAGCAAAAATTATTCTTGAAATTCACACTGCCTGTCATTAAGTTTGACATCATTTTTCAAATGAATAATAATCCATAACTTTCCAATGGGTGGAGGCTGGGAAAGTGGTAGGTGGGATGAACAGTGCGATGGGTCCTCGTCCTCATCCTGGTAACACACTTAGTGCAAAATATGGTTTTAATTAATTTGACCTATTCTTTCATAATAGCTATATAAGTTTAGAATATACTTCATTTAAATAGTATTTATTTAGTAAATACCTTATATTGAACACAAGTTTTGCAACACACAAATAGCGGTAGCGGTGTATTGCAAAACTTGTGTTCAACATAAGGTATTTACTAAATAAATACTATTTAGTATATATTATGTACCAAGTGTGGCTAAATCGCACTATAGTGGCTAAATCCAGTTAATAATTACGCATTTTTCCTAGTATATGATAACCGCAACCGCAACCGCGGTTGGAAAAAATTCGACAACCGCAAACACAACCGCAACCGCGGTTGTGAAAAACCGACCACTCGATCCATCACTAAATTATATATATATATATATATATATAGATATATATATATATATATAAAATGTTTTTCTTTTTATAAATAACTAAAAAATAATTTGTTCAATTAATTATAATATAAATGGGGAATATTGTTTTAATATTTTCCTGACCTGAACACGTAGATATAAATTAAATACATAATGGCTGTGTAATATTTATTGACTGAATAAAAATATTTCAGTGCCAAGTGCCAACATGTTGAAATTTTAAGTAAATAATTGAATACACTAATTAATAATTAGTTCCTGACAAGATTTTTATACATATTGAATAAGGGATTTTAAAAATTATATATATATATATATATATATATATAACCTTTAGTTAGCTTCCGCTCGAATTGTTCATTCTGACGAAGGTCAAACGTTTCACTCCACCTTAGACCGACGGTTTAACGTGGAATCCGAACCACGCCCCACCAGCAGCCCAGCGTCTTAACCACTAGGCCACCTAAAATCCGAACCACGCCCCACCAGCAGCCCAGCGTCTTAACCACTAGGCCACCTACGGTACCCATTTATCTATCAACCAATTTCTTTACTGTGTGGAAGGATGAACAGCTGGGTTTTGCTGCGCGCCGGCTGCCGTCACCGGGTCTCGAACCCGGGGCCGATGGATTTGTAGTCAGCGACGCTAACCACTACACCACCGAGGCGCATGGCGCATATATATATATATATATATATATATATATATATATACACAAATTCAGAATGGTTCCCTGAGACAATTATATGTTAAACACAGACCGTGCATGGAACAAGGAACTCTTCTGGGAAAATCAAATCCACTATAGTCGGGCTAAAATCATGAAAAAGAAAAACTATGGTATTTGTCAGTTACCATTACTTATTCGGACTATAGTGGATTTGATTTTCCCAGAAGAGTTCCTTGTTCCATGCACGGTCTGTGTTTAACATATATATATTATATATACGTAATATATATATATAACCTTACCTTACCTTATGAAGGTATATATACAGGGTGTTTCAGGAGGAAAAGTCAATACTTCGGGAGGTGATAGTATCGGTCATTGTGAGAAAAAAAGGTAATCTATACATGTGTCTAATTCTGAATGGTTACGGAGATAGAGCTGCTTGAATCTGATGCCGATGGATTTGTAGTCAGCGACGCTAACCACTACACCACCGAGGCGCATGGCGCATATATATATAACCTTACCTTACCTTTATGAAGGAATATATATATATATATATATATATATATATATAGTCGGGCTAAAATCATGAAAAAGAAAAACTATGGTATTTGTCAGTTACCATTACTTATTCGACTATAGTGGATTTGATTTTCCCAGAAGAGTTCCTTGTTCCATGCACGGTCTGTGTTTAACTATATATATATATATATACGTATATATATATATATAACCTTACCTTACCTTATGAAGGTATATATACAGGGTGTTTCAGGAGGAAAAGTCAATACTTCGGGAGGTGATAGTATCGGTCATTGTGAGAAAAAAAGGTAATCTATACATGTGTCTAATTCTGAATGGTTACGGAGATAGAGCTGCTTGAATCTGATGCCGATGGATTTGTAGTCAGCGACGCTAACCACTACACCACCGAGGCGCATGGCGCATATATATATAACCTTACCTTACCTTTATGAAGGTATATATATATATATATATTATATATATATATATATATATATATACACACAGGGTGTTTCAGGAGGAAAGGTCAATACTTCGGGAGGTGATAGTATCGGTCATTGTGAGAAAAAAAGGTCATCTAAACATGTGTCTAATTCTGAATGGTTACGGAGATAGAGCTGCTTGAATCTGTTGCGCACGCAGCTCGATGGATCGGCCGCGGTGGTCCCATTCAATGGCCACCAAGGTCTCCAAACCTCTCTCCGTTAGATTATTGTTTGTGGGGGTAGATGAAAAGTCAAGTTTACAAAAGAAAGGTGGACACACGAGACGAACTGCTCGCGCGCATTTTGGATGCTGCTGCCCGCATAAAGGAACGTCAAGATCAACTCAGACGAATAACAAGCGATCTTCGCAAACGAGTTGCAAAGTGCATTGAGGTAGACGGTAGGATTTTCGAAAACGTATTGTAAACTGCAACAAATTTGTCATTTCTGTATCTGATACCATTCAAAATGCCAATGTTTAAACATTAAATGTTAGAGACAGTAATTGGTTTCTCTTCTTGATTACCATAAACAATGCTTTTGTATTTGTAGATTCAAACAGCTCTATCTCCCTAACCATTCAGAATTAGACATATGTTCATATGAACTTTTTTTCTTACAATGACCGATATTATCACCTCCCCAAGTATTGACCTTTCCTCCTGAAACACCCTGTGTGTATATATATATATATATATATATATATATATATATATATATATATATATATATATAGTAAACCTATACTCATTGGAAAAGAGAAGAGAGAGATACACTATTATTTGCACTTGGAAAATAATGGAGAAACTAGTCCCTAATCTTACTCTGAACCCTGTAACTCCCCAAACAACAGTGGAAAGTAGAAAAGGAAGACTGTGTCGTGTTACCAAATTAAAGGCTAGACAGGGAACATCCTTAACGCTAAAAGAAAATAGTTTAGTTGTGAGACGACCAAAACTATTTAATCAGCTACCAAAAGACCTAAGGAACACGAATGGTGTTGCGGTGGACATCTTCAAAAGAAGATTAGACGTCTGGCTCAGAACAATCCCCGATGAGCCGGGCGTACCTGGCTATGTGAGGTGGAGAGTACAAGAAACCAACTCACTACTTCACCAGGCCAACTCGAGAGGAGGGGCGACAAGCTTGAATGGAACATTTGAAAGGTTGAAAGGTGTATATGTGTATAATAAGAGAGAGAGAGAGAGTGTGTGTGTGTGTGTGTGTAAAAAAACAACTTTTTGCCAACAACGTTTTCCATCTCCGAAAGGGTATCTATTATATACCAAATTTAAAAAAAAAAATTATCATCACTGTACAAAGCAAAGAAATACAGTGTCGCAGAGACTGTAAATAACTGTTAAAGAGGACTTACTATTATAGAATTCAAGGCATATAAGAGGAACTGTTGGTTTTATATGGTTAAACGAATAACGTTTAAACTATTATAGATCGAGTACGGAAAGATATGCACTATGTTAAACAATATTAAACAGCGTTATATGTGTGTGTTATAGGTTAAACAATAAGGTGTTGTAGTCGTTCAGCAGCGGTTTGTAGCAGTGTATAAGCAAAGATCCCCAAGTACGTTAACCTTTTTAGTTGGTTGTTGGATGTACTTATTATTTTATACTAGTTGGTTGTTAAGTGGATGATTATTCTTATGGCAAAGTTCCCTACCCTACCAAGGAAGACCCAGAGCGGTACCTTAATCACTCATATATGAAGTTCATGCCGAGAGACGAACCCACGAAATTTATCCTAACAGCCTACAGATACTCGAATATAGGATAGCTTGGTGAGTTACAGTCCACAGTCGGATGCAGTAATAGTGAATATAAGCCAAATGAAAACAAAAGCAAATATATAATGCAAGCACTAAGCAGAACACGGACTAATGATGGCATTCAAGTAGGTGAGACACGAGATATTGAAATTTTCAATAGAAAACAGATTCACTCCTGAACACACACACACACACACACACACACACACAAATGAACTAGACTGTTTTAACTACGGGAAAATTTCAACATAGTTCCAAGCCCCTATATGCGTAGTATCCTGAAAATGACCAAAATGTTGCTCAAGTAAATTTGTAAACAACGAAAGGTCTATCACATTTATTTAAAGTAGAATTTCCTGAAGAGCGTTAATGTAACTTTATAGATTTTCCTACAACATCAAGTATGGAAAAATGCTCACAAATACATTGTAAGTAGGGTTGGGCATCCGGGATACCGAAGTAAAGTAGACAGCTCATTTCCTGAGATTTCGATCCCTGGATTTCCCCATATTTTATTTCCAGGGACTTTTAAACAGTTTTATTATGAGGTATATTTATTTCATGCAAAGGCTTCTCACAAGTGAAGTTTTCGTTCACCTGTTTTTTAAACTTTGAAAACCGATTTCGCTTGAGTAGGGGTGAAATAATATTCCGGATCCCGGATGCCCAGCCCTAATTGTAAGCATGCAGTAAAGTTCCGTACAAACACGAAACTGTTAAATCGTTTGGGTTCCGTATTATGTGTCAAAATGGGTAAAGGAAAAATTCCTCTCAAATTAGTTTCTAAATTTGGGACCACATAGACACGAACCGGGAACTTACTGGCTCTCTTTTTGACCCTACATACCCAAAAGGGAACTTATACGGTCAATGTTAGGAACTGTTTATTATACTTGGGACCTTAAGTTGCAAAAAAAATACACCATTTTAAAGGTATAACTTGAAGACTTTAGGATTTTACTTTCTTGATTTTCGTTTACAGTGTAATTACATATATTTAATCTCTCTCTCTCTCTCTCTCTCTCTCTCTCTCCTCTCTCTCTCTCTCTCTCTCTCTCTCTTCTCTCTCTCTCTCTCTCTCGCAGGGGGTATAAAGGTTATGCACATTTCTTCTGGATGTGTAAACTTTATACTTGGGGTGTGACAGCCCTCCGGTCCCGAGTCGTGGGATTCTAGAGGAAACTGGCTGCCAGTTCCTTTAGGTTCTCTCTCTCTTTCGGGAGGGCGGGTAAAGTATTTTACAATCCTGTCCCGTGGGTTACTAGGACCCCATCCCATCCCTACTCTGTCCTTTTAGCTTACATTAAGGATGTTCTCCTCTGACTGAAAAAAAAAAAAAAAAAAACTTTTAGTATTAAGTCTTTTTCTCTTCTTTTACTATTAGGACCCTACTGCTACCTCATGCGTGGGAAGAGAGGCTTTGGAACCTCTATAAATAACACCATTTAACGCTCGTAGGTTGTGAGAGACTGGGATGGAGGGGTCCCAGGCGTAGGGGCGCGATGAATGGAGTGTGGCTAGTGCCCCGTTAAGCCCATTCCTAACGCGTAATGGCCTGACCAGCCCCCTGCGACCGTTCTTTGGTGACCAATTGATGGTGCTTGGCTGTACTGCTCTGAGGTGAGAGAGCTTTACTGCCCAGCTGGCTGCCAGGCCAGCGTAAAGTCTCGGGCGTAGCTCTGGGTCTGGTGGGATATCCCTTGAACACTGGATTCTAAGAGTCTGGCCGCTTGTGAGTGACTAGTAAGACTTAGTAAGGGGCTGCATCTCGCTGTCGCTCCTGGCGGAAATCCGTGATGCCTGCGTCGCGAGTGTTTGTCAGTTGGTAGCTGCGACACGTTTGGGACTGTCCGGCCCTGGGGAGACCTTTGGTCGGTGCGGCAGCAGCGAGAGGTGTAGTCTTCTGGAAGGGATGAACGTCACTTGCAAATAGGTGGATGCGTCTACGCGCGGGATGAATTCACCCCCCCCCCCTTTTTTATATACTGGTCAGAACGTTTTTGATAGTTTTCATTGCTAGAACGCTTTATCTTATTCAGAGTATTCAGAAAAAAAAAAAAAGAGAAAATATGGCAGGGCCAGCTAAATTGAAAGCAGAATGCTTTAAATGTAAAGTTAATCATTGGTGCGTTGACTTCCCTGAAGGTAGTATCAGCGATATCACATCCCTTAGTGTATGTTTGTTTTGTAAACTTAGAGACAACCACGAAAAGGAAGTTAAAGAGCTAAAGGAATTAGTAAAAAAGCTTGAAGCTAGGGTCGTAGCACTGGAAATCCAACCCAGTGGACAAGATCAAACTAAAAAACACCAGCAGATTTAAACTGTAAGATTAAGCATCTAGAACAAAGCGTGGCACGCTTGGAAAACACGGTGACTATTCCGGAAAATAGAACGGAGGAACAAGAATTCAAATTGGTAAAAATAAAAGACCCTCCAAACCAAAACCAAAACATAAGGATTTGGAACCCATTACCATCAAAAATAAGTTTCACTTACTTGCTGACGAGGAGGATGAATCCTTTTTAATTGGGGATTCTATGGTAAGGAGTCAAGGGGACTTTTTCGGAGCAAGACGCGTGACCAAGAGAAAACTCCGATGTTTTCCGGGTGCCACAAGCCAGATAGTTAATAGGGAATTAGGCAAAATTAATATCAAGAATAAGAGTTGCCCTATCATTGTCCATGTTGGTGGCAATGACGTTTTTCTGGGAGGGACAGGAGGGCAGACAGAGTCCATTATAAAAGAATTCAAGAACCTAACTGACAAGGTTAGGGATAGGACAGACATGGGTATGGTAGTAGGAATTCTCCCTCGAATGCGTGCTAGTGACTATACTCTAAGTAAAGCCATTGCATAAATAAAAGAGTTAAACGCATGTGTGATGAAAAAGGCCTAAAGTTTGTCGATTTTTGGCCTACATTCTACGGAAATGGGGAATACTTTGGTTCGGACGGGATACATTTTAACCAGAAGGGGAAAAAGAAGTATGGTGATTTACTGAACATTAATTTGTATAATCTTTTTAAACTAGGACCCCCCAAACCAGCAATTGATCCTGCTCCCCAAACAGTTAAACCTACTCCCCCAGCAGTTAGTCCCCTCCCCCAGCAGTTAGTCCCCTCCCCCAGCAGTTAGTCCCCCTCCCCCAGCAGTTAGCCCCCTCCCCCAACAGTTAGTCCCCCTCCCCAGCAGTTAGTCCCCCTCCAGCAGTTAGTCCCACTCCCCCAGTAGTTAGTTCAACTGCGTCGGGAAACGACTCAGGCCAGTTAGGAAAAACCAAACTTAAAATCACTCAAAACTGTGCTCTTCAATGCTAGGTCAATTAGAAACAAACTAATGGAATTTATAGCGCTTGTCAAAACTGAGAACTTTGATATCATCGGAATAACGGAATCCTGGATTCATTCTGAATCAAGGGATTTTGTAGGAGAATTTGAAATGGTAGGTTACAAAATGTTTCACAAAGATAGGAACGGAAGGGAAGGCGGCGGTGTACTTTTGTATGCTCGGGACTCCCTGCACCCGGTAAACAGTAATATCGTATCTGCTCATGAAATGTTGGGAATTGATCTAAACCTAAATAATAAAGTAGTGCAGCTACTTCTAGTATATAGACCACCTCACTACCCCGTGATAAGGATATAAACTTGTATAACAAATTAAGCAGAATAGTGAATAATAAGATCAGTGTGATTTTTGGTGATTTTAATTGTGGTAATGTAAATTGGGAAAACAAAACAGCTGATGCTGAGGGCTCAAGACTGTTGGAATTTGCCGATGATAACTTATTAAGTCAATGGGTTGACGGGCCTACTAGGGGTAATAATAAACTAGACCTCATATTCACGAACGAAGATGACCTAGTCTCTAACCTGACTATTGGTGAAAATTTAAGTAACAGCGATCATAATTTGATTAGGTTTGACCTCAGGGTTCCAGTTAATACACGCGAAAAGACTCGTGAAAGACTGGATTTCTCGAGAGCAAATTTTGAAAGCTTCCGAAGTAGTTTAGACACACTTGAAGTTCTAATAAGTGAGGATGTCAATGTCACCTGGAGCTCATATAGGGATCAATTTAGAATATTACAGAACACTTTTATACCCACTAAAATGGTTTCCTTGTCAACAAAGTCACCGAAATGGTTTAACAACGAAATTAGGAGGGCTATTACGGGAAGAAATAGAGCCTACAAACTACTTAAGTCGCATTTTCAACCACACTAATTCAGAAAACTATATAAACCTACGTAGGAGGGTTAAGTCCTTAATTAGATCAGCCAAACGTGATGAAGAAGCTAGAGTTGGCTCACTCTGTAAAGTTAACCCTAAAGAATTTTTTGCCCATGTTAATAGCAGAAAGCCAATTAAAAATTCTGTAGGCCCCTTAAAAGATAGAAATGGCGTACTGAAATTCGGTGATAAAGATATAGCTAATACGTTAAACGAGTTCTTCGTTACAGTCTTCACGGAGGAAGACACAATAGAAGTGCCAAGTCCTCGGATTACATATGATGGTGACAATCCCATAGATACCATAAGTTTTACGAGAAATGAGGTACAGCAATTAATTGATAAGATGAATAAATACAAATCACCTGGTCCCGACTTATTTCTTCCAAGGGTATTAAAAGAGGTTAGCCACAATGTTGTTGACGACTTAGTAACCATATTCAAACAATCACTCGAGTTAGGGAAAGTTCCAACCGACTGGAAGTTAGCAATGTAACCCTATCTTTAAAAAGGGTGATAGGGAAAATCCTTGTAATTATCGCCCAATCAGTTTAACATCAGTTGTCGGCAAACTATTGGAATCGATCATTACAAAACGTATTGTGTATCACCTTGAATCTAACAATCTAATTTTTTATTCTCAACATGGATTTAGGCGACATACTGTAGATCCTGTCTGACAAACCTGTTAGAGCTTTTCCATAATATGCATACACTGTACGATGCAAGTAGGGCAATAGATATAGTGTATCTCGACTTTCAAAAAGCCCTTGACAAAGTCCCTCACGCTAGATTGGTAGCTAAAGTCAAAGGACTAGGAATCACCGGGCTCGTTTCCAACTGGATTGAGGATTGGTTAAAAGATAGAAAGCAGAGAGTGGTAATAAATGGAGTGGCTTCGGAGTGGGCGCCCGTCACCAGTGGTGTCCCACAGGGTTCCGTGCTGGGTCCTTTACTTTTTATCATCTATATTAACGATATAGACATCGGGCTTCTAAGTGCAATCTCCAAATTTGCAGACGATACGAAATTAGGAAGTAGTGTAGGTACTGAGGAGGGCGTAAGAATGCTTCAGAACGATCTTGACAGGTTGGGCGAATGGTCTGCTACTTGGCAGATGCCATTCAACTTGGACAAATGTAAGGTAATGCACATAGGTTATAAAAACCCAAAGACCGATTACTCTCTCTTGGGAAGGAACTTGACTGAGACCGATCTAGAGAAAGACTTGGGAGTCTATATCAGCAACGATCTGAAACCGTCGAAGCACTGTGCAGAAGTCGAAAAGAGGGCCTTAAATTATTAGGTTATATTAAAAGACAGTTCCAGTTTCGGAACAAGGAGACTGTAATGTCTCTTTATAATTCTCTAGTCAGACCGCAACTGGAATACTGTGCGCAGTTTTGGTCTCCATCCCTCAGGAAGGATATAGAAAGGTTAGAAAGAGTACAAGCAAGGGCTACAAAATTGATCCCTTCAATGAGAATGCAAAGCTACCAACGGAGATTGGAGCGCCTAAATCTGTTTAGCTTAGAGACGAGGAGGTTGCGGGGTCAGCTTATTCAAGTCTTCAAGATGCTCAAAGGAATAGACAGGGTAGATTACAGAAACTTATTCTCACTTAATGCCAATCCGACAAGAAATAATGGGTTTAAACTGGAATTAAAGACATTTAGGACCTCTGTCTGCGGAAATTTCTTTTCGTATAAAATAGTTAATATCTGGAACCAACTTCCCTCAGAGGTTGTTTCTAGTCAAAGTGTAAATGTGTTTAAAAATAGGCTAGACAAAGTACTGAATACTCTCATAGTTTAAGATTAAAACATAAGAAAACTCTGCATGAGTTCGCTTGCACGGTGTATCTGTGAGCAAGCTAAATATAGAACTATTTATATATTCTCCACTTTCCTGTAAAATTTCCTTGGCTACTTTTCCAGGGTCAAGGTATTTTCTTCAACCTTTTTCCGTACCTGTCTCTGGCAGGGAGGGAGCGGAGGGTGGGGAGAGAGCCTTCTACTTTTCTATCCAGTTTTCTACTACTGCTAGGATAGTTGAAAGAAAAATAAACTTTTAATAACAGGAACCTCCCAGAGTGGACCAAAAGGTCTTTGAGGCTTCCTCTTGTCCTTGTAACTCCTTGTAACTCTCTCTCTCTCTCTCTCTCTCTCTCTCTCTCTCTCTCTCTCTCTCTCTCTCCACAACACTGTTCTTGGTCCGACTTAAAACCCAAATGGGAAAAATCTCAGAGTGGAAATTTCACATGAAATGCTCATATTTAATTTCAATACCTATTCCCAAATCAGGATTTGGGAATAAGTATTGTACTAACAGCAAATTTACAATTAGGTCACTATAAATTTAATGAATAAATTGATCAATAATTTAATTATTATTATATTTATAATAATAATAATATAACAATTTAATTAATAAATTATATATTAACGTTAATTAAGGCCACATTGTAAAATGACAAATGATAATAATTTTTTCTCTTGCCAATAAGCTGTATCATTTCCATTTTTAATAATAATAAACTATTTACCTGGTCAAAAATATTTAGAAACTACAAGAGTTACCCTTCAAATTCTGGTTTTCTGTTATAAGGATTGTAACGTTTTCTATTAAAATAATGTTCATAGGTGACTCGTCTAAATTTATTAATATGGTTTAATTCTTAATACAGTATACAATATATACATGGGCGCCCGCAGGTAGGGGCAAGGGGGGGGGGCGATTGCCCCCCCCCCCCCTGGAAATGCCAAGAAAATATATTAAATATTTTCTAAGAAAACATTTATATCCTAAAC
Organism: Bathynomus jamesi; assembly: GCA_023014485.1. Lineage (NCBI taxonomy): Eukaryota > Metazoa > Arthropoda > Malacostraca > Isopoda > Cirolanidae > Bathynomus > Bathynomus jamesi. The sequence goes on along the minus strand of JAJOZX010001169.1, from coordinate 115,337 downwards.
TTGCTGAAAAGTAGTATCCAACTGCCTCCTAAAGGGTGAAAATTTTTATTTGTGTGCATGATAAAAGGTTGCTACCTTTTTATTTGTTCAGAAGTCTCCCCTTAAAATTATCCCGCCAAGTTGGCAGCGCCAACTCAAGCACCTGGCTGCATGCAGTGCGTGGCAGCCATTGTTTTTGATCAGTTTTTTTATTGTTATCATGTGCATTGTATGTATATACAATATATATTTGCATTTTCCATTACAGAAAATGCAACACTAAACTTGCTTAGAATTAACCTGCTGGTTCCTAAGGGGTCAAAAGTTTTTTGCTTGCTCCGGTCCCTACCTTTTAATACATTAAATTTTGCCCCCCCTTGGAAAAAATCCTGCGGGCGCCCATGAATATATATATATATATATATATATATATATGTGTATACATGATGAAAATAACCACGAAGAAAAAAGGAAACACAGAATGGTGCTCAAGCGCTTTCGTCTAATGACATCCTCAGGAACACTGAAATAAATAAGATCGAGACTATATATAGATCACAAAAAAAAAAAAATAAAATAAGAATTGTAGGAGGAGCATAGAAATTTATAAGGAAAAGCTACCAGAGTTTTAGCACTTTGCCCCTTTTGTCTAAATCTAAACGAATTCAAAACAACAGGATAAAATGAAAAAAGGCCCTGGCTAATATTGAAATTATTTGCAAGTTGAATAATGGCAGACTCAAGAATATTTCTATTGACAATGTTGCTTGAGTGAAACAAAATTGAAGCATTATTCCAATCAATACAGTGGGATAACTCTGACAAATGGATGAAAAGGACACTGGACGGCTGTCCCGTTCTAACGGAATATTGATGCTGTTTTACACGCGTGTGCAAATCCTTTCCCGTCTGTCCAATGTAAAAGAAATCACATTCTTTACAACCAATTTTATAGATAATACCTGAATTATTGGTAGAGCTATTTTTTACTATGATATTTTTCACAATATTGTCATATGAAAATACTACATTAATATTCAAAAGTTTAAGTACATTAGCAATGCCTAAAAAGCCTGGGAAAAATGGAAGTACTAAAATATTCTTCGACAAAGTGCGAGGGTTATTATTCACACGATAGAAAGTTCGTTTTGCCTTGTTAAGACAAGACTCCAAAAAAGCAGGTGGGTAACACAAGTCATTTCCAATACTGTTGATTTTTTTGTAATTCGGCGTCCATATATTTCGGACTGGCGATCCTAAGAGCTCGGAGAAACATTGAAAAAAAAATGGCTTCCTTGATGCGGGTGTCATGTCCGGAGTAAAAGCGTACGTAGGACAAATTGTTTGTTTTTTCCGATAAATACTAAATTTAAAACCTGGACGAGGCTTCCATACGTGGTTCATAACCACTCAACACAATAATGCTCCGTGTTATCCCATTTCAAAGAACATCCAAATCTATATTTCTTTCGCGCAATTTTTGTTGTTTGTATTGCGGGCACATTTCAGTGGATTTTGACTTCTCGGAAGGGGACATAATATAATCAACGTTCTCTTAAAAACACGAGAAAATTCAGCACCAGGAAGTGCCATGATTCCGAAGAAATTCAACGAGAGTATAGCCAAACAACTATAGACTACTTTGTTGAATATCACTCGCCACAAGACAAACCCGCCCCATTAAAGAACGCAGACATTGCTCCCATATTCAAAGGAGGAAACAGAGCAATACGTAAGAATTCTCTCTCCAGTATTACTCACCTCCCACCTTATAAAGTTATAAAGTGTTTGAAACAGAATTACAGAAAAAAAAATGCTTACTACCTATGACAGAAGAATTTATTCACTCCGAACCAACCACACACACACACACACACACACATATATATAAATTACAACTCAGAATATATATATACAGGGTGTACACAAATTATCTTTACAACTTCCTCTCAAACAAAAATATTAGGAAACGAGGTACACATACCGTTTTGGCGCCATCTGTGAGAGAAAGTAATAAAGTTTCACATAACCTCAAGCACATTCAACATGGGCACCATTTGTTACACGTAAGACGTCCAAACGGTATTCTATCTCCATCCATGTACGATGCAACATTTCAACGTCAGCTCTCGCGATAGCAGCAGCAATTCTGGTCTTTAAATCGTCGATGTTGGCCACTGGAGTCTTTTACAGTGTCTGGTGATCTGGCCGTCCAAAAGATGGTCCACCCACGGCCATCCACCGATTTGGGAAATGCATGTTAAGGGAATTTCGTAATTTGTGTACACCCTGTACAATAATCTGACATCTGACAACTACCACGTGAAACTTTATTACTTTCGGATCTTTCCTGTTTCATTAACTGTTTCCGATTTTTATGAAAACAACGTGATATGTACAGTTTTTCACGCTGATTTCAAAATTATAAACCATTTCATCGAGAAATACAGGTGTCCCAGAATTAACTATCTATTTCAATGAAATCGGACAAATTTAATAAAAACTGACATAATTTTGTGTTTATTACTAAATTATGATACAAAAACAAATAGATTTATAAATCATAAGTCAAAACTTTATTGAGAAGTTTCAACATGTGCACCGTCTGCATCTCTGCAAATTTCAAATCTATCCTCAGCGCTGCGAAACACATTTTGAAGCATTTCAGGTGTTATCTCCCGCACTGCCAACTGGATGCGTTCTTTAAGTTCAGCTAAACTATTGATCTTTTGGCGATAAACCTTTGTTTTTATGAAACCCCATGCAAAGAAATCCAGGGGTGTCAAATCCGGAGAACGCGGAGGCCAAGGTCGAGGTCCTCCACGTCCAATCCACCGATTCGGAAGGCGTCTGTTGAGGTATTCTCGAACAATTAGAGCATAATGACATGGTGCTCCATCTTGTTGAAACACAACATTATCAAGAATGCCATCATCGAGAAGCTGTGGTTCGAGAAACTGCTGAAGCATATCAAGGTAGACGGTACCTGTTACAGTTGCTTCCGCAAGAAGAATGGGCCATAAATTTTGGATTTGGTCATTCCAAGCCACACGTTAACTTTTGGAGAGTCTCTTTGCCATTCTATGACTTCAGACGGTCTTTCATTGGACCAGATACGACAGTTGTGTCGATTGACTTTACCACACGTGTGGAAAGTCGCCTCATCACTGAATAAGATGTTATCCAACAAACTTTCATTTTCGATTTGATCCACAATTTCTGCACACCTTGCTGCTCGATTTGGATAATCCTCTTCATTTAGGGCATGCAGTACTTGAATGTGATAAGCCTTTTTCATCAGTGTCGAACGCAAGATTCTATGAACTGTTGTCTTGGATATGTTGAGTCTTCGACCGGCCTCCCTAACCGAAGTTGTTGGTTCATCCTCAAACAATTGTCGTACCTGTTCGGTACTGTTACGTGCTGTCCTTGGGCGTACTCTTCCCACCTCGTCGTGTACGGATCCAGTTCTTTTAAATTTGTTCACAAGTTCACGAATCGCTTTGTCTGTAGGACCGGTTCTGTGGAATCTTCTTGTAAATTTTTCTCTGATTTCATTACATTGCATTCCTTTGATACGGGATGTTACAACAAAGATGCGTTCTTGTGTATTCATTATTAATAGGGTTCTGAAGAGAATGAAAATAAAACTATGAAAAACTATGAAAAAATTATGAAAATAAAATTATGAAAAAAAATTAGAAATTTATACATTTTTAACACATATTAAACATGATAAACATAAATAAAAGTGTGTTTTTAAAAAATTTGTCCGATTTCATTGAATATATAGTTAATTCTGGGACACCCTGTATATAACCAAAAAGTTATAATGTGCAGAAACTAGCAAATGTTTGAAACAGCGTAGGCTATGGAAATTTTAAAATAATACGCTGATTCTAAAAATAAGTTTTTTCAAAATGAAAGTAAATTATAGAATACTACAAAAAGTACTAGAACGGTGTAATCACTGCAAGCATAGGCTAGGTTTTTTTTAAACGGTGGCGTTGCGCATCTATTTTGTTCTTCCGCTGCAAGCATAGACTATATAGTTCAACATCTTTTTACTTTCCAATGACTGACAAATTTAATGTTATAGAATTATATAGGAAGACTGAGACAAGAAAATGCAGTAAATTTTTTACAAGAATATAACTTAATACCGAAAGAAAAACTGTCTTAGAAAACATCAAATGCTAATAAGCCTAACTTAACCTAACCTAACCTAAGTATTTCTCGATGAAATGGTTTATAATTTTGAAATCAGCGTGAAAAACTGTACATATCACGTTGTTTTCATAAAAATCGGAAACAGTTAATGAAACAGGAAAGACCCTTACTTTCTCTCAGAGAGAGAGAAGTTGTAAAGATAATTTGTGTACACCAGTGGTGTAGTGCTGTGGGAACGCGTGGGAACGGCGTTCCCTTACTTTTTTTGGTAGACGGAACGGCGTTCCCTCACTATTTCAAATAAATCCGAACTTACAAATCTCTAACGTCATGAAATTTTAATCCCACCCCTAGAAGAAATATGAGAAAGAATCATTAACTGCTTCATTTCTTTTAGCTTCGACTGAGGCAATGCTAGCCTATAAAGATCTGGTGAAACAGTCACCACGGCGTACCAGTTGTTAACTTTTTTTTAGTTAATCATTCCAGTTGTTAGCTATTTTATTGATCGTACTGGATGTCGTATATCTAATGACACTGGAAATACTGCATCTTCAACCTTGGAATATATCCTAATATCCAGTGCATATGACCTCAAAATATCCCTGAAATTGGTCAGATTTCAAAAGATTTCCCGGGGGGCTTACAGTGCCCCCGGACCCCCAGCTGTATGGGCTCGCCGCGCTCGCCATTGTCCCCCCGCATCTGAGTAACACTTTCAAAATGCGTTCCCTCACTTCTTTATTTAGCACTACACCACTGGTGTACACCCTATATATATATATATATATATATATATATATATATATATTGAAGACTATCTCAGAAGTGTCGAACTACTTCTCGTCTCGTTGTTCGCTGATTGAAGCCTAATTGTGAAGACATATCAAAAAAATTAAAAAACGGTATATAACTATTTCAAAACAAGTTTGATCATGTATCTACTTGTTCTTTCGCTTACCTTCGATGACATAAACGACCTTTCCCGTGTCTCCCTCCTGAATCACGGTTTCTCCCGCTTTTTTCTCCTCGCTGTACATCGAATCAACGATCTCTTTGACTTGATTACTTTCCAAGTTCTTGAGGAAATCGTTTTCGAGAACGGCATGTTCAATGAGCTCTTTCGATCTAGAAAGAAAAAAAATTGTGAGAGAACTCATTCCACTTATTGTACAGTAGATACAGGGTGCAGAAGCTAGCAAACACCGCAAAATCTACTCCAAGTTAGCCAGAGAGAGAGAGAGAGAGAGAGAGAGAGAGAGAGAGAGAGAGAGAGAGACTATTACTGGATTTAAAAAAAAAATTAACAATAATAATTCATGTACAGGTTAAGTTATATTAGCGAAGTTAAGTTAGATCAAACCCAGTTAAGTTAGTTTAGGTTAGGGCAATAAGTGTCGTCGATAAGTTCCGACGACTAAATATGTACGCCGATAATACTTTTTTTTTATTAATTTCGTGTAATTTCATGAAGAAGCTCAGAGAAAACGAGTTAATTTTTATGTAGTTTAGGGGTTGTTTATAACTACCTATCAAATGGCAAAGATCATCATGCGACTAGGGTGGCCATTTCCAAATTTCCAAAAAGGAGGACACTGCGTATGTGGTCGTACGTTAACATACAGTATATATATATATATATATACGTTAACATACAGTATATATATATATATATAACTGAAAGAAATGAATATTCATTTTTACTCCTTGGGTAGACTGACTGTCCGACTCGTAGTCATGAAATTGAAAACAAATGCGGCTTATCAGCAGTGTTGCCAACTACTGTACATATAATAAAAATATGTTAACGGTTATTATGGCCTTCAGTACCCGCTATTTTAAGTGTACCTGAGGTAATTTATATAATTCTTTTTAGCCAGACCCCAAAAAGGACAAATTAACGTCCGGCTCGAGGACAGAGTGCTCAAAAGGCGGACTCCGGCCACCCTACATGTGACGGAGGGGACGACCTACAGTTTGACGTACGATCCGAACCACATACGAGTCACTACAGCATTTGAACGATGAGGACAGTCCCCCATCCGACTACTCAACAGACCCAACGTCGCTTAACCTCGCTGATCTAACGGGAAGTGGTGTTGCAAGGTGACCACGACATAGCCCCGCCTATTTGTATTGTATCTGCAATATAGCCATTTATAGAAATTAACATTTTTTGTGCGCAAAGCATGAGTACAGTTAGTATTCAAAACCTCGTTCATGAATTGTATGCAGCATTTATCCTCCGTACTAACAGACAGGGGTGTTATTTGGCAAGGGGGGACCTACGCTTAGCGCGAGATCTTGGGATTCGAATCATTATGCCACCGAGGAAGACTCAGAAAAATGCGTGTTAACAGCTGAAATCTGAATCCAGATTCCAACCCATGCGGCGAGCATTCAGATTGAGTCTGGGGCTTGATCATGCACTATGCTACCCTGGTAGGGTAGACAAAAAAAGGTTGGTGACTTCACCAACGGGTCGACAGACGAACAGAGACAGACATTTTAATAGAAATGATCTTCAGTCATTGTATTTGTATGCCCTAAATGAGCTAAACCATTCTGTCATTTTTTCGAGAACTTACTCCGATGGTTTTTCAATTACTAGAGGCAACGACGCTGGAAGAGATTCGTCAGATGGTTCCGCGGATATCGCGGTACGATGGATTCTGATAATAAGTTCATTTTTTCTGATGGGAACAGTTGCCCTCACGAGATTTCTGGAATCAGCACTACTGACAAGTTCATTAACCACTTCGTTGGGCATATCCAATAAAGGAAAAGTGTTCCTCGAGTCCTTATGGCGATGTTTAATATTCTTCCTCGTCTCTACTTCCTGCCATTCTTCGTTCACGGCCTTCAAATCATTCAGCTCCTGACGAAGGGAAGAGATGGTAATATTTTTTATTTGAATTTCTTCCTGAAGGGCACGAATCACCTTCTCTTTGAGGTTACTCACTTCGATAGCTTTCGTTAAGGCCATTTGTACTTTCTCAAGTGACTTCGTCAGGTGCTCTTTCAAATCGTTATTCTTTTCAGCGATTTCCTCATCCGTCTTGGAGTTCTTCGGAGAGCCTTCTTCATAGGTCTCTTTCCTTTTCAGGAGATTGAAGTCTTTCAGAGACTGAGGACGCCGATTGTCATTCGGAGAGACACCGAAATTCTTGTGACTTTTAAACCACTTTTTCATAATCTCTCTTTAATGTTTATTCTTCCACCTTAAGACACAAAATTTCTTTAAGATCGCTTCACTTTTTTTTTAAACTGTTTTCAAACTAATAACTATAGTTACTTAACTAGTTAATTGTTAGTGATTCAAAGAACCCTTTCACTACTAAAAAACTATATATAAAAAACCAAACACTTAATAAATATACCCAAAATTAACCGCTTAAATTAGATGAACGAAACGAAACTCTAGTAAATTCGTTCTAATAAAAAGCATTCACGAGGGACAAAAACTAGCATAGTGCTGAAGCCAAATGAATACGGACCGTTATTCTACTCTCGGATTATTAATATTAACACCAGCACCATCGGGAACCGAACCCCCGATCTCAGTATCTTCACTTCGCTTACGGAAAAACAACGTTATTCACTGACGTACAGGAGCCAGTTAGGGTAATTTTAACGCAAATTTTGCTTCTATTTCATGTTGATACTTTTTCTGCTTTAAAATAAACGTAAAAAACAAATGATGAAGTTATCTAATTACGATGAAAATTTCTTAGTGATGAAACAGTTGTAACTAATCAACTCACACTAAAATCACATCTACTTTTTCCAGTAATTACTTTTAGTATTATTATTATTATTATTATTATCATTATATTAATATTCCTCACTATTTTTAGTCATTTATCGAAATTTTTTTTTCACAATATATATATAATATATATATATATATATATATATACATATATATATATACTGTATATTATACAGGGGGGGGTTGAAAAGTAGGTAGGCAGTTAGCTATAAAAAAAAAAATGGCTGACTATATACCTAATTTTGTCCCACCCTTTATACACACACACACACACACACACACATATATATATATATATATTTATACACACACACACATATATATATAATATATATATATATATATATATATATATATCGTAAAGAACGACGCTTGTATAGGAGAATATTCCGCGCAAGATGAGAGAGAAAGAAATATATATATATATATATATATATATATATATATATATATATATATATATATATATATATATATATATATATATATTATACTGCGTGGTCATTGGTTAAATATATATTATATATATATATATATATATATATATATATATATATATATATATATATATATATATATATATATATATATATATATATATATATAAATTTTGGTTAGCTTCCGCCCAAATTGTTCATTCTGACGAAGGTCAAGCTTTTCACTTCACCTTTAGCACTACAGTTTAACGTGGAATCCGAACCACGCCCCACCAGCAGCACAGCATCTTAACTACTATGCCACGCTACACACGAAATGAAAACTGCTCGGAATGGAAGAGAAGATAGAATGATATTAGCACAAACTAAACACAGGAAATCCTCACCACAAATAGCTCTGTTACTGATAAAGATGTTTACATATATCGGTATCTAAAAGCGGTAGCTCGCTATCGCTCGCAACCGTTGTACAACTTGGCCCTCCGGTCAGGTAGCACTGTGATCCAGCTACAAAATTTAAAAAAAACGCCACTGCCCCCATTACCCCCACCCCTACCCCCCAATACCCCTACACAAAAGTAAAAAACGCCATTACCCCCTCCCCTCCCTCACTACCCCCGGGCGGAAAGCACTGTGACATATAATGCAGTATATATATATCGCTCGCTATCGCCCTCCGGATTTTTTTTTCACTAGTTCATTTTTTTTATTGGTTGTAGATTTAAAATTATATTATATGAAGCCCTCATAGGAAGAAGTGGCTAAGCGACAAAAGTATGGCATATCACATATATCTCATATATATGGCATATCACTGGATGGCACAATCGTAACCACCAATACTTTATAAAATATCCGTAATATAATTACAAAAATTGTAATGAATCGTAACTGCAAATCGATGAAAGAATGGAGCTTAATATCCCAATTAAATTGTGAAGAGAAATGTAAAGAGAAAAAGACTTTTTTTTTCACTTTTTCATGTATTTTTTTTATTATATTATATGAGGCCCTCATAGGAAGAAGTGGCTAAGCTACAAAATTAAAAAAACGCCATTACTCCCATTACCCTCCCACCCCCACTCCCCCATTACTCCCACACACAAAAGTAAAAAAGCCATTATCCCCACCCCTCTCCCCATTACCCCCACCCCCACTCCCCATTAACCCCACCCCTCTCCCCATTATACTGCTACCCGCCCTAGCAGTAATATATATATATATATATATATATCACAGTATAAATGTGAAGCTCAAGATTTTCACGGCTGCGTTCTTTTCTGTAGTTTTATCGCGGTGCTGGGGCCTTTGGACCCAGTAACCGGTGACCTAGGACCGGGAAACTTGACAGAGCACATCGTCAGCTCATGAGCTATCAGTTGGTGGTGGTTGCAGAATTTTCCGATGTTAAGTTTTATGAAATGAAAATGAAAATGAAAAGGTTTATTGGCAGACTATAGTCCATATGACAAATATTATTAATACAATGACAGTTCATACACTAAGGATAAAAATATATACAATTGATTAGAAATAATACTGCACTGTCGAAGTTAAGTGGAGCTACAGACAGACGTTTTCGTACCAAGAAGTCCATAGCTTAGAGGATAAATGGCAGGACTCATGGATAGCTTGGATGATCGGGTTGGTTGATTTTTTAATTCTTTGCATTAGACTGTGTTGAGCACGTCTTGTTACCTCCGGGAAGCTCGGAACATTGCGGGTAGCAAACATTTGCGAAGCTGAGCATCTCGGGGGTAATTTATGTAAGAGTCTAAAAGACCTGTTGTACAGCAAATTTAGGGTTCTGCCAGAACCTTTTTTATAATTCACCCAGAGTTGCTGACCGTATATATTACTGCAGAAAGTACGAAAGAGTGTGTCTTTAGCTTCACTTGTACAGAAACGAAAGTTCCTTATGGTCATATTCGCTTTAGCACACAGGCTTCGAGATTGTTTTCTTATATCCGAGTCATCACTCAAGGAGCTGGTAATAGTTTGACCCAAATACTTAAACTCTTGTACTTCCTCAATTACTTCACCATTCATTTTAAACCTTATATCAGCTGGCTGATTACAGCTTTTAGGATGAAATTGCATAACCTTAGTTTTTGTAACATTAAAAAGAATATCATGTTTCTGCGAATACACTTCGCAGACATTTAGTAGCCGATCCAAACATTTAACAGAGGGACTTATTAACACCATATCATCGGCATAAACTAAGTTATTTATCCTTGTGTTATCTATACAACATCCTACTGTTGCCTCATTAAGTGAAGCAATTAATCCATCAATATACACATTAAACAGCATAGGGGAGAGCAAGGAGCCTTGTCTCACCCCGCAAGAGGAGCCAAAACACTCGGATAGTACATTGCCCCACCTAACAGTGAAAGATTGGTGGGAATACCAAAATTTCAATAAATTTAATATGTACATGGGAACCTTCCTGTCTTCTAGTTTTGCAAATAAAATATTGTGGTTCACCCTATCATATGCCTTACTTATATCAAGGAAACAGCTATAAATGGTTGAATTGCTGTTAATGTATTTAGATATTGTTTCTTTAAGTACATAGATACACAGGTCAGTTGAGTGGGACCTTTTAAAGCCAAACTGATTAGATGTCCATAGGAAATCATTTAATCGGAGTAATAAGAGTTTTTCTAGTAGTTTCGAGAAGCAGGAAGCGACAGCAATAGGCCTGTAATTATTGCTGGACAGAATGTCTCCATACTTATTTTTGACCAGGGGCAAGATATATACCCTCATGAACTCTGCAGGGATATAGCTATGAGCAAGCATGGCTGATAGGAGCAATGATATATGCAGACATACTACGTCATTTGCATATTTTAAGTGCTCATTCGATAAGTCATCTACCCCTGACGCAGAACCAGTCTTTAACTCTTTAATTAACCTCTTTACTTCAGAAAATGATATCAAAATATTTTCCCTTGTCCCTCCCACAATCGTTTCGCTGCAATCTATCTTAAGATTATCCCTACTCACACTATTAAGAATACAAAGTAAAATTAAGTGAAACTTCCTTGTTTTTTCATGTGCTTTCTTACAAGGTACGCTCTGAGCATAGAATGTACTTGCATAGGAATATGATCCTTAAGTGCTGGGCGGGGCTTCATAAATACTGGGATACGCTGGAGTGTTTCAGCGTAGTTTCAGAAAATGCGGAGTGGCTTTGATGATTGTGTGGCAAAGGCGAAATATCGCATGCCATTGACTGCTGATACAGAACCAAAACGAATAAGGCTATCGCAGACTGATCGGCCAGATTTGGAAATGAAAAGACTTTACAGTATTTAGAAATCATAGATACGGTTTGCGTGCAACTTACTGCTCGATTTGGAAATCTGTCACAGTTGAAATTTTTGGAACTTCTGAATCTCGGAAATTTTCTAAAATTTAGCCACGCATTCCCTAATGAAATTCTTAAAACCTTCGCGGAGTTACACAGTGGCTCTTTTGATTTTATAAGACTGAAAAATGAACTAAGTGTCCTATACTCATTTGAAGAATTTCAAAGACAATATCCCTGCCATATTACAAAATTCTTGAGCCTGAACAACTTCGAGTGAAAGCATGCCTGAACTTCAAAAACTCGTAGAGCTAGTACTAACCATTCCCTCTACAACTCCATCAGTAGAAAGATCATTTTCGGCTTTGAGGAGAATTAAAACGTATCTAAGCAGTACAATGGGCGAAGAAAGGTTGTCATAGCCCTTATGAGCATCGAAAATGAATTATTAGTCCAAATGAAATCTGACCCATTATTCTACGATTCAGTAATAGATGAATATTCCACTAAGAATCGTAGGGGTCAATTTGAAATATCGATAAAAATCGCGCTGTCGCATATAAATAGTTAAATATATATTGTATCCAGTGTCCACCCCATCATCAGATTTGGTAAGTACCGTTACTACCGTACCAAGGTCATAATTTATTATACTGTACTGTAGTTTAATATCATCGTTATTTCTTGAAAATTCTTGCATAATAAAATTATATATATATATATATTGGCAGCAGCGTATCCGATCTCTAGCTTCACCGCACGCGCCTGACATATATATATACACACAGTATATATATATATATATATATATATATATATATATATATATATATATATATATATATATATATATATATATATATATATATATATATATATATATATATATATATATATATATGGGATAAATTTCACAATTAAAAACGTGAAATGAATGAATGATGCAAACCCACAAGGAAAAAGAAAAATGATTCCAAGGCCTTTCGTTTATTCAGAAGTACACCTCGTCAGGGAATGAAGGGAGAAGGCGAGATGACGAAAATATATACATATGTACAACGGGACAGAAAAATAAAAAGATTAGCACATGATTAACGAGAGATGATTAGAGGCAAAAGGTATTTAACAGGATATTGTCTATTTTATACATTCCCGCAATGTTATTGAAATTATTTTTAAAATGGATAAAATGCACATTCTAAAATATTCCTTTCAATTATATCTCTGTTTTTAACCAGTGTTTTAGAACTATCCCACTAACGCATAAATATGCGTGTAGAACAGCAAATAATTCTAATGCATTGTTTAACCATATGTATAGATGTAATCATAGTCATAGGGGTATAGGATGGCACTTTACTGGGGTGCGGCGGAAAAAATTTGCCATGAAAATTTTGAGGGTGCCCTGATTTCCACATAAGCACTATGTGTAGCATAAAATAACACAAAGGTTAGAGTATGAGTAACATATATTAAAGCCTTTTTGATATAAAAAACATTACAATTTACAAAAATGTGATAAAATTTTGCTACCACATTTCTAAATGTCTGAAAATATTCAATTCCCTAGTCCTGGGGGGTCTGCCCCCCCAGACCCCCCCGCCTCATACGCCTATGATCATAGTATGAAGTGGGATAGTTCTAAAGCGCTCGTTAAAAACACAGATATAATTGAAAGGAATATTTTAGAATGTGCATTTATCCATTTTAAAAATAATTTCAATAACAGCGGGAATGTATAAAATTGACAATATCCTGTTAAAATTCTTTTTGCCTCTCATTAATTCTTGTTAATTATGTGCTAATCTTTTGTTTTTCCGTCCAGCTGTATATATTTTGAACATCTCGCCTTCTCCCTTCATTCCCTGACGAGATGTACTTCTGAATACACGAAAGGCCTTGGAATAATTTTTCTTTTTCCTTGTGGGTTTGCATCATTCATTCATTTCATGTGTTTAATTGTGAAATTCAGGTGTAGCTCTGAATACACGAAAGACCTTGGAATCGCTTTTCTTTTTCCTTGTGGGTTTGCAGCACACACACACACATATATATATATATATATATATATATATACACTAGGTGAGGTACCCAGCGTTGCCCGGGTTAATTGAATACCCGGTTAGGTCAACTGAATGCCCCCAAAACCCCCTCACCCTTTATGCAACTTGGAGGCTAACCCCCTCCCCCATTACCCCAACCCTTCCCCGTTACCCCCACCCTTCTACCATTACTGCCCAGGATAAATTTCACAAACAGACAAACAGACTTAACTACAGAAAAGAACGCAGCCGTGAAAATTTTGAGATTCACATTGTGTCAAAATTTCTGAATCTGTTCAGATATCCCCCAAAACCCCCCTGACCAAATAATTGAACTCCCAATTACTGTCGGTTCAATTATTTGGTCAATAAAACTATAGAAAAGAAAACAGTCATGAAAATCTTGAGCTTCACATTGCCGCCCGTAATACAAACAGACAGGCTGACCGACTCTGTGGTGACATTCTTCATCCCATAAGAGGTTTCCGTGCCCGTGCCAAACGGTTTGCGCTTGCATAAAGGACAGACAGACAGAAAGGCGAAAATATATAATATATATATATATATATATATATGAAAATTATTTCACGAAAGTAACACGTGAAAAATATTTATGATGAATAAAACCACGAAGGAAAGGAAACACAGAATGGTGCTCAAGCGCTTTCGTCTAATGACGAGAGTTCCTGAGGATGTCATTAGACGAAAGCGCTTGAGCACCATTCTGTGTTTCCTTTCCTTCGTGGTTTTATTCATCATACTATTATAAGTTAAACAAAAGCAATGAAAACACACTAACACAGATAACAATTTGATATAAAAAAAATGTCAGCTATTGCATGTAAATGTAAAGTTGTTTCACCAGTGTAACAAATTTCAAGAAAAAATTTTGTGGGTAAATAATCTGATGTCGTTTACTTTATCTGCACCTATACTGTAGTTGCAAAAATGCTTAAATTTTTGATTCAAACAAAGTTGTATATAATAATATACACTCAACGATGTAACTATCATTAGATGGGATCATTAGCGTATATTTCCCTAGATTTTCCGACCTGTTTTATAATTTTGGTAGATTTCTTATAGTTTATCAGTTTCTGATTTTTCGTACCAACTCATAATTTTGGTAAAAGTCCAAAAATTCTGGTGGAAGTGGTAACACTGATTTTTTTTGTGTGCATTTCATGCATATATGCTTATAGAAAAAAGTTTCATACGAGTACAACTCAGTACGTATAATAGCACATCCAAGTGGCCCCCCTGCGGGTGCTATTGATATATATATATACATATACATTCTAATCAATTAAATTAATTGTATGTTAAAAGCCATATAAACATAATTTAGATATTTATAATAGATAGTGTACAAAATAAATCAGTTTATTTCGGGAAATTCTTTAAGAAAATTGTTTCTCCTATTCACACTTGCGGACTATCGTTTTCTATAAGTTAGAAAGAAAATTGATTAACTGAAGGGAAACTATCAAATCTTTCCATTTAGTTATTTAAATAAATAGAAAAAAAAAAGGAACGATGTCATTAATATGACTTTATGTGAATTAAATAAAGTATATTTTGGATCTTTTCCGTTTTGGGGCTAGCAGCGAATTTTAATGAAAATCGGTATACTAATGTAGTTTTGGTCACTGATTTCAAAAATAACTCATTTTTGGAGAAATGAAAAACAAACATGTTAGAGCACTTTAAATAATTAATGTGTTTTTAACGAAAATATCATGACTTAACCTAACCAATCGTCAAGGGCGTACAATTGACCTAACCTGGCATTCAATTGACCTAACTGGGCATTAATTCTTGATTTATTTCTGCTACTTTTACGGATCTGCCGGCATCCTTCAAAAAACGTATTCTTCGTAAAGTTACACTTTTGATGTTTGACCGACGCTTTTGGCAACGAAAGAACTAGGTATTTTTATCAAAGGAACGCACTTTCCCACACTTAGAGCACTTTTTCATAAACAGTAGCAGTTTGTGACTCTGGTTAAATTTAACACAATCCTCCGTAACTAGTTTAAGCTGGTTAAAACACATATTAATTATTTAAAGTGCTCTAACATGTTTGTTTTCATTTCTCCAAAAAAGGAAAGCTATTTTTGAAATCAGTGACCGAAAGTACATTGATACATAGCGATTTTCATTAAAATTCGCTGCTAGCCCCCAAACGGAAAAGACCCTGTTAGAAAATCTAGAAGAGGAAGAACCATTGTTGTCCCAAGGCGATATGATGACTAAGCTGATTGATGCAGCATTGCTTGTATATATTAAGTTAAGGTGTATATATATCCATCTCATAATTGTAAGGTTAGTGAAAAATTCACTTAATTTAGAGCTAGCATTTTTGGGCTCTTGTGGCATCAGTGTTTGGGACGCTGGTGGCATCATTTTGGGGCGCTGCGTGTCTTTTCTACTCGTTTGTGGGATGTCGTACGTACAGGGTGTGGTCTGATAGAGAGCTCTTGCAATTCAGTTTGGTTGTTACACAGATTGTTGCATCGTGCAATAGTCCAGGTTGCGTTGTTGTTGCAAGGTGAGAAAGAAGACCATAAATAGTACCCCTTTTGTGTTTATATTAAATTCATGTAACTAAGGTCTAAGGTAGGCCCGCATCGAGTCAGCAACCCTGAGGTAGGACCTAATAGGATCTCAAATCCGTAAGTTTTAATTTTAGCTTAACTTGGGCTGTAGGTAGAACTGGCCCTTTAGAATTTGGCCGTTCACGGCTCAGCTGGGATTTTGAACCCAACAAATAAATAAAATAACATGGTCCTTCAGAACCGGATTCTACCCCAAGACTGAGTCAGTGACTATTTTTCGGCAAAGTTCTGATTGTGCAAATTGTAGCCCAAGTTAGGCCTAGACGGGTTGAGTATTATTGAGTTAAGGTCCCAGGGTAGAAAGTTTGGTCGCCCAATTGCTAAACTTGGCCAGTCGTCTGTCGTTGTTTTTGGCCTACATTTTACCGGTTTGGTTAATTTTCGGTTATTATTGAATTAAGGTCCCAGGGTAGAAAGTTTGATCGCCCAATTGCGAAACTTGGCCAGTCGTCTGTCGTCGTTTTTGGCCTACATTTTACCGGTTTGGTTAATTTTGGGTTATTATTGAATTAAGGTCCCAGGGTAGAAAGTTTGGTCGCCCAATTGCTAAACTTGGCCAGTCGTCTGTCGTTGTTTTGGCCTACATTTTACCGGTTTGGTTAATTTTGGGTTATTATTGAATTAAGGTCCCAGGGTAGAAAGTTTGGTTGCCCAATTGCGAAACTTGGCCAGTCGTCTGTCGTTGTTTTTGGCCTACATTTTACCGGTTTGGTTAAATTTGGGTTATTATTGAATTAAGGTCCCAGGGTAGAAAGTTTGGTCGCCCAATTGCTAAACTTGGCCAGTCGTCTGTCGTTGATTTTGGCCTACATTCTACCGGTTTGGTTAATTTTTGGTTATTATTGAATTAAGGTCCTGGGGTGGAAAATTTGGTATTCTATACTGGTGTTTGGTTAGTACCCCACCCAGCAATTCAGTTTAGTTGAAAGTAAAATTTGCGTTTGATCAATTTGGTTAAGTATTTCTGCCAATTCAGCTCATTTGGCATTGAGCCTAATTGTTGTTTGCATTGAAGATGAGTGCATCTGAATTGAACAAATTTATAAAAAGGAGAAGCGCCTACAAAGGTCTAATTACAAAGGTCACTGCCACTATAGATTCTGCCATAGAGCAAGAGGATTTACACTTAGTGACTGCGCAGCTTTCCATATTAGAAACTAAAAAGGTTGCTCTAAGTGAGGTAAATGTTAAAATTGAGGCTCTTATAGAAGAGGATGAAATAGAAAATAACATAATTTACTTTGAAGAGATTATTGATGATATAATTAAAGTAGGCCTCCGAGCAAAAGAGTTTAGCAGCTCAGTACAGTTAGAGACCAGGTCTAATAATGAAACACAACACTCAACAAATGATGTTTGTGAAGTTAAGGTTAACAGATCTGTAGTTCAATTACCGAGGCTTGTACTCAAACCATTTTCTGGGAGTATTCAGGAATGGCAAGGATGGGCAGACAGTTTTCAATCAGCAGTTCATTCTAGTCAAGTGTTAAGTGCCGTGGAGAAGTTTAATTATTTGCAGTCCCTCTTGGAAGGGGAGGCAGCAAAGACTATAGCAGGATTAGCATTAACAGAGGCTAATTATAATGTGGCTTGGGATATATTAAAGAAACGGTTTGGTAAGCCAGAGATCTTAATTAAAAGCCACCTCCGTGCACTTTTAGCTATACCTCCTGTTAATAATCCTAATAGTGTCAAGGAGTTACGGCAGTTATATGATGAATTTGAAATTAGAACTAGGTCCCTGGATAACTTGGGTGTAGGAATGGAAAGGTATGGTATAATGTTGGTTCCTACACTGGAGTCTAAATTGCCTAGCTCAATTTTGCTTGAATTAAGTAGGGGACACTCTACAGAACATGTGTACATCCCCCTTCAGCAGATGTTAAGTCTTTTAGGCACAGAATTAGCAAGACGAGAGGGAATTGAGTTTGCACAGTGGGATGGTAAACAAGGGGACAAAGGCAGGCACAGCACCAAAGTTTCCACAAAAAGGAATAACCCAGGTACAGTGTCAGCTCTACATGCATCCTCTGAGAATAAATTAAAGGGAATCAAGGAATGCATATTTTGCGAAGGCAACCACAAGTCATATAAATGTGAGGTGGCTGAGGCATTACCCTTTGAGGAGAGAAAGGACAGGGTAACTAAGTCCACAGCATGTTTTAAATGTTTTTGAAAGGTCACAGAGCAAGGTTTTGTAAGTTTAAAATTTGTGCAAAAAATGTCATGGTAGGCATCAGCCATTATTGTGTGAACACACTCCTAGTAGGCCTACCCCAGAAGTAGAGACATCAGTGGCACATGCCACTGCTATGCAAGGGAGTAAAAGTAAAGGGGGGTTATTGCAAACAACTGCAGCCTTATTAATTGGGAATGAGGGAGAAGCTACTGTAAGAGTGTTGTTTGATAGTGGTAGCCAGTGTAGTTTTATTAAGACCAGAATTTCCAGAAAATTGAAGTTTAAAGAACTTAAGAGGGAAAATTTAAGAATTTCTGGGTTTGGGGGTTCCGTTCAAAACCGAACCAAATTTAAGAAGGTAGAAGTTCTGGTTAAAGGGTTGTTACCGCAAAGTCCCACTATCAAGGTCCAAGCTGTAGAGATTGAGGAACTTTGTGCTCCAGTCACTACTTGTTTAGATATGGCATGTGTCCAAGAATTGCAAGTTAAAGGAATTAATTTGGGCAATAATAAGTTTGAAGGAACAGAAGATATTAGTCTTTTGATTGGAGCTGACTATTATTGGGACTTCATCACTGGTAATATTGTCCGCACATCTCGAGGCCCGGTAGCTATTGAAAGTAAGCTAGGCTGGATGCTACATGGTAGTTATTGCAATGAAATGGAAGTTAAGGCTCTTTTTGTTAAGATTGAGGAGAACAGCCATGGTCTGGAAAGGCATTTGAAAGCGTTTTGGGAACTTGAATCTATTGGCATAAAGGACAAACAGGCAAGTACAGTGAACAATGATGTTTTAGAGCAATTTGAAAAAGGGATTGGGTTTAGAGATGGTTGCTATGAAGTTGGCCTACCATGGAAGGATTCTTGCAAACCCGGTTCAAACCTTCAGCTAGCTAATCGGAGGTTGGAGACTTCATTGTACAGGCTCAGAAAAAATGAGTTGTTAATTGAATACAATGAGGCCATCCTAAGTTATGTAAGGGAGGGCTATGCTGAAAGTGTGCAAGGTGAGCTGGTGAGCCAGGAGGCACATTATCTGCCACACCATGCAGTGGTACGGCGAGACAAAACTACCACCAAACTGAGGGTAGTTTTGATGGCTCAGCCAAGGACAAAGGTGGTGTGTCCTTGATAGTGATGTAGCGGATGTCATTTTTTTCACATCCGCGGATGCCGATGCGGATGAGGATGTTTGATTTCAACATCCGCGGATGCGGATGTCTACATTTTCGTTATTTTTTAGGATATATTCGAGATTTGTTGTGTTTAATGTATATAATAAGTTATTATATAGAGAGAGCTGTAGCTATAATGTAGTATAATTGATTAATTGTACAATAATTGCTGTACTTTTCTCTGAACATATAAAATAATATCAAGCATCTAACTAATATAGAAATCAATTAGTGAATTCGTCTGCAAATAAATTCGTTATATTTTGTTGAGTTTCAGCCACAATTAGAAACCATAATTGTGTTACCAGGATGCGGGACGTGAACCCAACTCAAATGCACCCCACCGACCTCTTTCCCCAACCTCCACCCTTATAGAAAGAGATCTTTAATTAGCTTGATAACTATTTATATTAAGTTTAAAGTTTTATTAGGCATATTTACAAATGAGTAATTAAAATAAAGTAAACTAAGATGTTCATCGTTTAATGTTCAAACTTAATTATAGGAAGGTTATGCTTAAGGAACATTAATTTTCTGCCTTTTCTGCTGCCAGTCTGTTTCTCTTTTCATCATACAAAACATAATAAAAAAATATATTATAAATCCCTATGGGTCCAGACTTACGGGACACCCTGTATATTAATCCAGCACTGCTAAATAATCTCTCGCTTGGTACGTTTGTTGGAGGACAGGCTAAATGTTTCCTTGCAAGTTTACTCAAGTATGGATAGATATTCTGCGTATTTTTCCACCAACTAATAGGATTGTCACATGCAGCCAGGCGTTTTTCTTGGTGATAGCTCTCGATCATTTTTACTACATCTTTTGACATCGCGTAGGTCTCGTCATTGCTGCTTGACTCAAGAAACTGAGAGACAGATTCTGTGATAGATTTGCTTGTTGAAGGTGTTGGTTCTGTCACTGAAACTTTTATTCTTTTGGTGTGTGGCGAAGCGACAGATTCAAGAGATTGAAGCTCTTCAACTGCTTTGCCAAGTGATGATTTAACTCGTTCTAATGTACTAGGTGAAAATAACTTAGCTTTGTAACGTGGATCTAAGTAGGTTGCAAGAGAGTAACTTCATACAAGAACAGCCTCTCGTCTTGTCGCTTGCATCACTTTTGCGCACAATGAACTAGTTCTATTAATATAGTAGAATTTGATAATTTCCGCTTATTAATGACATTTTATCTCAACGGTCCACATCCGCAGTCCAAAGTGCGGATGCGGATGCGAGAAAGTGTGCGGATGTGACCTACATCACTAGTCCTTGAATGACTGTTTGGATGCTGGGCCAAATTTAAATGTAGATTTATTTTCCTTGTTACTGAGATTCAGGTTTGGTAGAGTAGCATTGACTGCAGATGTGAAGCAAGCCTTTTTGCGGATAAAGTTAAAACCAGAGGACAGAGATGCAGTAAGGTATCTGTGGGTGGATACGAAAGACTTGTTGGAAAATGAACCTAAGGTTCAAGGATATAGAATGAAGTCAGTGTTGTTTGGCCTCAGCTCTAGTCCATTTCTGTTGGCAGCTACTATGCAGTACCATTTTAAGAAATATTCTGAAGTCTATCCTAACACTATTGAACACATAAGGAAAAAATTTTATGTTGATGATTTGCTGTGTTCCGTGGATAATACAGAAATGGCTAAACATATATTCATGGAGGCTAGAGCTATAATGAGGGAGGCTGGCATGGAGCTTAGAAAATGGCAGACCAATCATTCGCAATTACAAGAGTTTATGAGTCATTCCTGTGTAGTACCTGATGCAGCAGAAAGTATTGAGGATTCTGGTATTAAGGAGTTGTGGGCAATAGACGCAAAGGTGCTAGGCATTGTTTGGCAGCAAGATGATGATTTGTTTACCTTCAATGGGAAATCTTTAGTAGAGCTGGCTGAGAATGAGACAAGGTGGACAAAACGTACAGCTCTTAATTTGGCTTGAAAGGTCTTTGATCCTCTTGGATTCCTGGCTCCATTTGTGATAAAGTCAAAAATTTGGTTTCAGAGCCTCTGGGAAATTGGACTTGGTTGGGACCAAGAGTTACCTGATCATATGGTGGTAAGGTAGAAATATTGGTTCAAAGAATTGGCACATCTTGGAGACATTGAAATCCCAAGATGGTACTTTGGAGAGTTGAACAATAGTCCAGACAATTTGGAGCTGCACATCTTTTGTGATGCAAGTGAGGAAGCCTATGCAACTTGTATTTATATAAGAGGCGCATTGCAAGAGGAAGTAAGTTGCAGGTTGGTTGCTGCAAAGAGCAGAGTAGCACCTTTGAAAAGGCTTTCTGTTCCAAGGTTGGAATTGATGGGTGCAGTTATTGCTAGTCGGCTTGCAGTTGTAGTGCAAAAGTCTTTGGCCCTCTCTGAAATTCCAAGCTATTATTGGACAGACTCCACTATAGTTTGGCACTGGTTAAGAAGCCAGGCAAGGAAATGGAAACCATTTGTTGCCAATAGGGTGGAGGAAATTCAAGCGCACACAGATCCCAAGCAATGGAAGCATTGTCCAGGCACCCAAAACCCCGCTGATTTACCAACACGAGGAATTTCAGTGAAAGATCTTGCACAGTCAAGTTTGTGGTGGAATGGGCCGGAGTGGCTAAAACTTGGAAGTGAAAACTGGCCTTCTAATCAGCCTATTGTAGGAGAATGCCAGGCTGAAGAAGCATGGGTGAGTGAGGTGAGAAAATGCGCTGTGAACAGTTGTCAAGTTATGCAGCAGGACCCCATATTGAGGCTTGAGGACATTAGCAGTCTGAAAAGATTGTTAAGAGTGACAGCATGGGTATATCGATTTACCAACAACATTAAGGGAGAAACAAGAAGGAAGGAATTCTGAACAGTAATGAGATTCAGCAAGCCAGAAAATACTGGGTGGTATATATGCAGAAGGAAAAATTTGGTGAAGAGAGAGAATTGCTCACCAGCCATCCATTACAGGTTCTACCAACACATTCTGCGCTCAAGGGTTTGGATGTGTTTTTGGATCAGGATTTATTGAGAGTAGGAGGTAGACTACAGTTTTCTGGGCTTCCAGAGGAGAAAAGACATCCAATTTTGCTACCTTCTGGGGGACACTTTGTGGGCCTTTTGATCCTGGATACTCATCATAAGCTGTTACATGCTGGAGTTAGAGAAGTGATAATAGAGATTAGACAACAATTTTGGATTCCCAAAATTAGACAAGTAGTAAAAAAGGTCTTGCATAAATGTGTGGTTTGCAAGCGTTGGAGTGCAAAGCCTTATTATGAAAGGGTGGCTCCACTTCCAAGAGAACGGTGTGTCTATACTGCCCCATTTGATGTAGTGGGAGTAGACTTTGCAGGCCCAGTCTATGTGTATGAGCAAGGGGAGTCTAACAAAGGTTATATATGTCTTTTCACATGTGCTACCACCAGAGCAATCCATTTGGAGTTGGTAAGCAATTTAAGTAGTGATGTATTTCTTTTGGCCTTTAAAAGGTTTGTGAACAGAAGGGGTTTCCCAAATAAAATCATATCGGATAATGCAAAAACCTTCAAAAAGGCTGCAAAGGAACTCCAAGAAGTTTGGTCCTTGCTAAAAGAGGAAGGATTCCAATCCTACTTTTCACACCAAGGGGTACAGTGGGAGTTTATTGTTGAGAGAGCACCATGGTGGGGTGGATTTTGGGAAAGGCTAGTGAGAAGTGTAAAGTGTCCATTAAAGAAACTTTTAGCTAATGCTCATTTGAGCAAAGAAGAATTCTCTACTGTTTTATGTGAAGTAGAAGCAATGGTGAACAGTAGGCCTATCACTTTTGTTTACAACAGTATGCAGGATGCAGAGCCATTGACACCAAATCATTTTCTTTGTGGTAAACGATTAACATCAAGCCCCAGTGTGCCAGAAGACTTGCAGCCTATCCAGAGCACTCAAGGAGAGTTAACCAGACGGTTCAGGTACCTTGAAGAGCTACAAGATCAGTTATGGAAGAGGTGGCAGATGGAATACTTGCCAGAACTCAATTATTACCCATCAGGCAAGGTAAAGGGCTCCAATGCAAATTGTATCAAGATGGGAGAAGTGGTAATGATTGGGATGAAAGACCAAGGCAATGCTGGAAGCTTGGCATAATTGAAGAGTTGTTTGTTGGCAAAGACAATTTAGTTAGGTCTGCACTGGTAAAGACTTCAGGAGGAAAGTTAAAGAGACCTATACAAAAACTCTATGCTTTAGAAATCCCAAAAACACAGATAGTCAAGATGAAACATTTGAGTTACAGTCTCATGGAGAAGGCTTGGCTAACCTTGCAGAAGGTAACGACAACAATGCCTCTTCGGTGGGGAGTGTTAGAAAATCTAGAAGAGGAAGAACCATTGTTGTCCCAAGGCGATATGATGACTAAGCTGATTGATGCAGCATTGCTTGTATATATTAAGTTAAGGTGTATATATATCCATCTCATAATTGTAAGGTTAGTGAAAAATTCACTTAATTTAGAGCTAGCATTTTTGGGCTCTTGTGGCATCAGTGTTTGGGACGCTGGTGGCATCATTTTGGGGCGCTGCGCGTCTTTTCTACTCGTTTGTGGGATGTCGTACGTACAGGGTGTGGTCTGATAGAGAGCTCTTGCAATTCAGTTTGGTTGTTTAGATACAAGATTGTTGCATCGTGCAATAGTCCAGGTTGCGTTGTTGTTGCAAGGTTGAGAAAGAAGACCATAAATAGTACCCCTTTTGTGTTTATATTAAATTCATGTAACTAAGGTCTAAGGTAGGCCCGCATCGAGTCAGCAGCCTGAGGTAGGACCTAATAGGATCTCAAATCCGTAAGTTTTAATTTTAGCTTAACTTGGGCTGTAGGTAGAACTGGCCCTTTAGAATTTGGCCGTTCACGGCTCAGCTGGGATTTTGAACCCAACAAATAAATAAAATAACAGACCCTATATTTTTTGCGACACATTAAATACTAACCATTAAGTTTATTTTTAGAAAGTGGAACTTATTAATCCTTTAATAATTTTTCTAAGTAAAGTTCATTTTGTCATTCGCCAAAATATGTTTACGTACGAACACGAATCAACTTCCAAGTTCGTAGAGAGCTTTTTCGTCATGACCCAATTCCGTTACGAAATAAATGTAGTCGTACGTATTCATACAATCTATATTCTTTATTTCATTATTTCCTGAGCTAATTGGCATAAAGTTTTCATTATTGGCTGAGATTGGTGAAGCTATATCGATGTTTTCAGTCATAGTGTCTGCAATTTACGTGGTTTTAAAAAGGACACAAATTATTAACTCAAATGATGATTTTAATCTGTTTTTTATGGTTCTGTGAAGCTTTTAAAATAAGGGTTATGGATGGTTAGATCATGTCCGGCTAAGTTAGATTAGGTTAGGTCATTTTACGTTTCGTCACTTTACTCGTGAAAATCTATCGAAAACTTTCGTATCCTCAATTTTTTTTTCGACGTTTCAAGAATTTTGTTGGTCGGTCAAAAGTTGTCTTTCAAACGGTTCCGCGCATCGTCTAGTTGACTTTTGCGCGAGTTAGGTCGGATTACGTTAGATTAGCATAGTTAGGTTAAGTTATTATATAGAAGCGGGCGATGAAATGTTCCGTCAATAAAAGGAACAGAACTTCAAATTTATCCATAAAAGAAAGCATTTTTCAAAGTAAGAAAAGGAGAAAAGTGCAGTTATTGTACTTATAATGAGCTTACATTAAATGACTTGTCTGTTATTTAAGAATCAAAGAGACGAAAGTTATTACAAAGTTAAGCAGTGGAGTTACTCTATACAAGCTCATATCCATCACGAGGGTAAATCTTTTTATTCGATGGAATAAAATTTGGAGTTTCAAAATATAAAAATCAGTGACCCAGTCACGTATCATGGGATACGTCAGTGACTGGGTCATACCTATGTACTGTACTTCACGGCCTACTACTGTATCGACTTTTGTAACCGACTGTCTGTTCATAATATTGAAATACGGGTTTAACTCTTTTTTAAGGAGCAAATTGGCTCTTCCATCTACATTATTAACTTATATTTGTGTGTATATATATACAAATTAATGGCGATGTAAGCTCACTTTTGAACGAAATGAATAACGCAACAGATTTGGGCGTTTGCTCCTCTGAACAAAATCGTAAATATCTGATCATCGGGGTTGGGTTCAGTTCGGGAGTGTTATTTTATCTTCTTCTGAAGACGTTAGGAATGAATGCCTCGAGGATTAGATTACTGAGAGATGTTCCTTGTAAAATGCAGAGTTACATGGATATTTTGATTATTCAAACGTTATTTTTTATTCTCGCCCTTTTGGGCGCTGCCAGTAACTTGTTTATTATGAATTAAAGGTTACGGAGTCTAGTTGACTGCGGGAATTAACGACTTTCCACGCCGACAAGCGTATTGGACATCGTTAAATAGATAAAATTATCGTTAAACAGTTTATTCTTCATCAAAACAATAACGGATTTCATAGCCAACAATTATGATCCTAAGTTCAGGTCAACCGTTATAAGCACTTGGATGTTAATGTAACACTTAACGGGAATGTTGTTTGGGTAATATATTTACGCGTTTGAATTTCTCATCTTGCACCGTTGTCTCACAAAGGATTTCGACATATCGTTTCGTCGAATCGCGAAACACTTATTTGGCACGGTGGTGTCGAGGTATCGGCAATCGCTTTCAAAGGAATACTAATTTTGAATATGATCGCGGGATTCGTTTAAACGTTGAAGAGTGGAACACCGTAAATTATTTCCACGTAACTCTGAATGGCACGTAGAAAGGTTTCATGAAACAATACGATTACTTTTATTTTCTCGTAATAACTCTATCGTCGGTAGGTTACGGTGATATCGTACCTTCGACGACTCAAGGTAGATTTTTCCTAGCCATTATTATTTTAACTTGCATTCCCGCTTACGTCTATTTGGCCGTCTAGTTAACGGAATGGGTTTCCAGCGTCGCTCTAATTTTCCACGAACAGGACACCGCTTTAGATGACAAATGGTCTCTCCTCGCATTGTCGTGACAGGGTGCGTTAGCACTAATTTAGTGAAATGTTTTTGGACGATTTTCTCCACCCCGATCGAAACAATTCCGTGGCGGATGTGATTTTTCTCGGAGAATCCGAAATCAATACGGATTTAATTGATGTTACGAAGAAATTCTGGAACGTGCGCCTTTCCTTCGGATCTCCGAACGACCCCGAAGTATTACAGTTTATTTCACGCGAAAGAAAAGCTCCGTAAAAATGATGCCTTAATTATCCTATCAGACTTAAAGACGTAAAACGAGACGTTAGAAGACCATAAAGTCGAAAAATTAGTTTCATCTACGAAGAAAATCCTTCCCGACTTGAATGTCGTGGCATTAGTTCACAAGATGGAAACGTAAGCCATCATTGAAAGCTTTGAATCATGGAAAAGCAGAGATCAAGTCATATGCATCGAGGAATGGGTGACTTTACTCCTTACTTAAAATGCTTAAGTACCAGGCGTGGTTACACTTATCACGAATTCGTTGACCGCATATTCTTCATCTCCGATGAGGTATATCAGCATGATAAATCCCTCTAAACTATTTCATAATTCTAAAATGGACAATTTGAGTATTAAAAATAATAAAAAAGCGATAAATTTACTTAATTTATATGACAAAGGAAAAGACTTTAGACTCCACATCGGCAGCACTCCGTTTGATTAGGACGTAGCTTTTGACGCCATGGCTTCGTTTTATTACCAATACGGGATTATTCTGCTCGGCTACAAGGTAGACGAAGAATGCGAAGAACGGGTCATATTTCTACCCGGGTACGTCAAGCGAGGAACGTAAGGACTGTTTCTCGTGAGCGATCCGCAACATCTTTCATCTATCACACCCGATTCTGACGCTAATTTTGAAATAATAAGAAACAAAGTGGAAGTAGGAAGCTTTTTCAGAATTTAGAACCAACCACCAAAGATAAGCGTCATATCGGTAAACCACGACGGAAGTGAGGAAGCAAATTAACTTTTAACGCGAGTTTTGAAACGGAACAACCTGTCAGTCGTAAGAGGCGCTCATAGAAAATGGATGAGAGAGAAGAACAACTTGAAAATACGAACCACCTAATTTTCGTTCAAAAACCAACGACTAATTGGACGAACCAACGGAGAAAGAAGAAGAAGAAGAATACTTGGAAATCGAACTGATCAGGGTAATTCACACGATGAAAAGCGCTTCCATAAAACACAAAATCCCAAGAGTTCGCTACACGGTGAAAATGACTAACCCGGTACAACTATTCATGATAACCGACTTACCGGCCGCTCATCGTAACCTTTGGGAACCGGAGGCATTGGGTACTGTGGTTTCTCCAGGGATGGTTTTACCAGTTATAAATTGCGCGTACGAGACTCCTTTCTGTTACAGAGCCTTAACCCAAATTCTGAAAGGAGAAGACCAACGGGCATCCTTCAGCGAGGTCTCGCTCCTTCAAAAAATGACAGCCGGAGAATGTTTTCGCATCTTGCTAAGAATGGACAGAGTGATGTTGGCCGTGTCCACGCAGATGGACAAAAACAACGATGTGACAGTCACTTTAATAAGTCCTCCGCAAGACTTTATCATTAATCCCAATGATTCCATCATCGTGCTGCAGAGACATGGGGAAGGCGACTGACCATATAAAGGACTAGATTTTCCTTTATATATATATATATATAATTATTTATATACAGGGCTATTCAAAATGATTCATCCGATTTCAACTGAGAATACTTCCGTACCTATCAACCGTGCATCAACTGGGCATACACCACATGAAAGAGGAAATCTAGTTTTACAAGATCACCGCGAGAGGGCTCCAAAGTCACGCCGTGGCCTAGCCTAGCAACAAACAGTCAGTGTGAAAATGGCGTCCGCACAGCAGAAGCGTTTTGTGTGTTGCAGTTTTCGAGCTGTAAATCGGTAGTCACAGTGCAGCGTCAGTTTCGTCGACGTTACAGAACAGATCCACCGGGTCTGCACTGTGACTACCGATTTACAGCTCGAAAACTGCAACACACAAAACGCCTTCTGCTGTGCGGACGCCATTTTCACACTGACTTTGTTGCTAGGCTAGGCCACGGCTTGACTTTGAAGCCCTCTTGCGGTGATCTTGTAAAACTCGGAGATTTCCTCTTTCATGTGGTGTATGCCCAGTTGATGCACGGTTGATAGGTACGGAAGTATTCTCAGTTGAAATCGGATGAATCATTTTGAATAGCCCTGTGTGTATATATATATATACACACACGAGAAAAATCATGTCAAATGTGGTTCGCAGCATCCGTAGATTTTCTTTTGAGTTTTGAGATTCCGTCAAGACTTGCGCTGGATCGGGTGACCAAAATTTTGTAGCGTTAATTACGTATTCAGAATTAATTTTCAATTTAATTTCATACTTTAAATTTATCGTTTTAAAATTACAGTTTCGTTGAACTTCGAGACTTTTTAAAAAACTGTAATTTAAGAAAATGATCATGCAGTCCATATATTTCGAACGGGTATTAATAATATTGTAAGATCAGACGAATTATTTTATTATTATATATATATATATATATATATATATATATATATATATATATATATATATATATATATATAGTTAGTTAGTTAGATAGGAAACTCGGAGTCCAACTGCCATGAATGGAAAACCAAATTATAATCATGTAAATCTCAAATTATTAAATTTTAAAATATTGTAAAAATTAAACAAAAATATCCTTTTAATTTAACGTTTTACAATATTATTTTTTAATATTTTATTTAATATTTTTTCAATAATTTTCCCTGATCGGAACGCAAAAAGAATAAATTACTATTGCCACAATTAATTTATATCATAAATCAAAATTACATAAACTAAACTAAATTAAATAAATTAAACCAGTTCCCTTAAAAAGGAAAATATGTAAATTAATAAGAAAAAATTTCTAATTTAAATTGATCCCCTCAAGCCCCCCCCCCCCCCCCTTTTATAGGGGTAACATTTTCATAATGATATCAACTATATATTTTTTTATATTGTTTTAACTTTAAAAAAAAAATATATATATATATATATATATACAGGGTGTCCCGTAAGTCTGGACCCATAGGGAAAAATAATAAAATTACAAAATAGTCCAAAAATTTATTACATAATCTGTTCAAAGTGTCCGCCGTTGTGTCGCACACATAGTTGAAGACGCAATCTCCACTGCGACAGCACTTTCTGAATCACAGTCGCAGAAATTTCTTGACACGCCTCCACAATGCGTGCTTTAAGGTGGAAAATGTTCTGAAGTTTGACCTCGTACACTTTGGCTTTCAAGTGGCCCCACAAATAAAACTCCAGCGGAGTAAGATCATAATAAAAAAATAATAAAAATAATAATAAAAATAATAAAAAATATATTATAAATAAATTTTTGGACTATTTTGTAATTTTATTATTTTTTCCCTATGGGTCCAGACTTACGGGACACCCTGTATATACTGCGTGTTCTTTGCAGTTGAATGTATATATATATATATATATATATATATCAGGGTGTCCGAGAATTATCTGTACAATTTTTGGCTGTTATTAAAAGTCAACCATGAAGTGTAGAAATTCCAGTGTTGTCCCATTTTACAGAGAATCTCATTAAGTTTTTTTCTGATACCACGTTTTGACAAGTTTTTTAGAAATGTACGTGGGTGACAGACATTGATGATTTAAAAGCAAGAATCACAGCTGCTATTGAGCGAATTGATGTGGATATGCTGCAGCGTACATGGCAACATTTGGAGTATCGATTGGATGTTTTGCGAATCACTAATGGTGCACATATCGAATGTTTGTAACAACGTTACTTTAATAAAAGAAACTTTTGAAAATACAGATTCTAAATAATCTTGTTTAAGAATTTTACGTGTGTTATCAAGAATTTTATTAAAAGATGAAATTGTACAGATAATGTTCGGACACACTGGAATTTCTAAAAAACTTGTCAAAACTTGGTATCAGAAAAAACTTAATGAGATTCTCTGTAAAATGGGACAACACTGGAATTTCTACACTTCATGGTTGACTTTTAATAACAGCCAAAATTTGTACAGATAATTCTCGGACACCCTGTATATATATATATATATAATATATATATATATATATATTATATATATATATATATAGTATATATTAATATATATATATATTGTGATACTTTTATTATTATTATTATTATTTGTCCCTTACCTTGTGTTCTTCATTTTAAGGGATTTATTAATATAAGGAAGGAATCTCTAATATTTATCCGCATCATTTTTAACATCCACATCCGCACTTGAGTGCGGATGTTATGCGGATATCACCTCTAATAAATTATGCAATTTGCAATTAAATTAGCTTATAAAGTAGCTTATAAGGCCCAGTCATGCTCATTTCATGTAAAGTATTAATTATTAATGAACAAACAAGTATATAAACCTCAAAATATAAATACCATTAAATCAACAAACACTGCCTATACCGCTGTGCGTACTCCACTGTGGCTGACTCTTGAGAAAGTTATTATTTTTATCATAATTAAAACATTAATATTAATTTTAATTCTTATGCATTGCCTGCCATAATATGATAGTAATATCACGAAATTTGAAAAATTATGTCATATATTCATAATTCTCTATTATATTGATAGATTAACTAAATATTCGCATCCGCAGATGTTGAAAAACTGACATCCGGTCCACCACTAATAAATAAATAAATAAATAAATATATATATATATATATATATATATATATATATATATAATATATATATATATATCCCCGCAAGGGGTTCTAAGCTCGTGCTCTTGAGTGCTCTTTGTGCTCGTGTGTACGTGCTTGTTCCTGGAGGTTTCACGTGCGCCCTCCCGGCCCTAGCACCCAAGGATGATGGGGCTCGACCTTGCAGTCCTTGTCATCCTTGGTCTTTTTCCACTTCGCTGTCCCCTCCACCCTTTCTTTTTTCTTCCTCTCTTTCCCTCACTTTTTCTTTGTTTTTCCGCTGAGATATGCCCTTTAAATAGAGGCGAATCGGTTCTTCCTGAACTAAAAAAAAAATAAAAATATATATATATATATATATATATATATGATGAAAATAACCACGAAGGAAAAAGGAAATAGAATGGTGCTCAAGCACCTTTTTCCTTCGTGGTTATTTTCATTATAAATATTATTCACGTGTTACTTTTCGTGAAATAATTCTCATATATATATTATATATATATTTTTTTAATTGGGGTTGTTTAACCTCCTTCGCAAATCTAAGGTTATATGACGGAGGGGACCTACAGCATTACGTGAGATCCGAACCACGGGTCGCTACATAACCTGGGCGCGGAGGACGGTCTCCCATCCAAGTACTACCCAGACCCAATGTCGCTTAACTTCGGTGATCTCAGGGAAGCGTATATATATATATATATATATATATATATATATATATATATGGTTCATTAGCGAATCTTGCCAAATTATTTCCATTACTTTTCCTGACCTTCCCTGACAATTTTGCAAACATTTCCCTGACCTAATTTAATTTTTTGTATATTTTGAACGTCCTCCTCCATCCCCTTACACACACACACACACACACACACACACACACACACACACACACACCATTGATTTTTGTTTAAAATGATTCTCAACGGGGGCGGTACCACCCCCTGGTGGGCGTTTGTAAAGTTACGGGGGGGAGGCCGTTGAGAATAATAGGGTCGCTAAAAGAAAAGAGCGAATGACACGCAAACTTAATTATTAACTTCATTATAGCGATTGTAATGTAATGTAAAATTAGATTATCAGAACAATAAATATCAGTGTACTCGAATTATACATATTGTGATTAGTTTCCAAATACGGTTTACAGTCACTAATCATCGTATTGTTTGCTAAGTTTTATAATCAAACGTACTATTTGGTGAAACGGGGTGGTTGGTCGCTTCAAAAAGGTTAGTAATCACTAATTTATAAAATATTCTATTTAAATTAAAGATGACTATATATATATATATATATATATATATTTTTTTTTTTAATGCAAGAAGGAGGGGTCCAAGAGTGAATGCCCGTAAAAATGCTCCCCCATGTAAGGAAAAACAAACATAGAGCCGAAATAAAGGTCTTTGAGGCTCTTAAAAAGACTACCATTTTTTTTTTTTACATTTTTAAAAGATTATGTAGTGTGCAAGATGCAGCTATGTGTAGTGAAGAATAAAGGGAGAAGTGCGTGTTTGAGAGCGTGCTTGGATTGCTCACATGGTATATGAGACACGGAAAAAGATCAGCTAAGGAGGACAGTGACAGGAGAAACGGGAGTTTCAGCATTCCCTGTCTCTTGCCTAACGTTCCTCCCGTGTAGTTCCCCGCTCGATTGGTGTCTACAATCTCCTCTCTCTCTCTCTCTCTCTCGGATCGCCAAATTCGCTGGTGACACCAGGCTTGGGGCCAATGTTGGGACGCCCGAAGCGATCGAGGAACTGCGTGCGGACCTAGGTAGGATAGGAGAGTGGTCCGAAAAATGGCAAATGCCGTTTAACTTGGGTAAATGCAAAGTGATGCACATTGGCTACACAATCCCAAGTCGGACTACTCGATGTTGGGTAGTAATATCGAGGTGACTGATTTAGAAAAGGACTTGGGTGTGCTAATTAGCAGCGACCTTAAGTTTACGAAAGTGCGTAGAGGTGGAAAAGAAAGCCCAGAAACTATTGGGTTATATCAGGAGGCAATTTCAGTTTCGGAACAAGGAGATTGTGCTCTCACTGTACAATTCCTTGTTCGGCGGCCGCACCTGGAGTATGCTGTGCAGTTCTGGTC
Source organism: Bathynomus jamesi (assembly GCA_023014485.1). NCBI lineage: Eukaryota > Metazoa > Arthropoda > Malacostraca > Isopoda > Cirolanidae > Bathynomus > Bathynomus jamesi. The sequence continues at coordinate 81,782 of JAJOZX010001169.1, read as the reverse complement.
GCCCACCCTCAGGAAAGATATTGAGAGGCTGGAGCGAGTGCAGGCGAGGGCCACAAAGTTAATCCCTTCCGTTTGGCATATGGGCTACAATCGACGGTTACGCGCCCTGAACTTGTTTTCGCTTGAAACTCGGAGGCTGCGCGGTCAACTGATCGAGGTTTTCAAGCTCTTACGCGGGTTCAATGATGTCGATTTTAGAAGTATGTTTAGTTTAAATGATAACCCAACTCGCAACAATGGTTGAAGTTGGATTTGAAACGGTTTAGGACTAGTGTGTGTGGGAATTACTTTACGTATAAGATTTGTGACACATGGAACGGTTACCTCGGAGTTGTGAACAGTTCCCTCTGTGGATCATTTCAAGAAAAGGTTAGACCAAATTTTGCACACTATTTGAGTGTGTAGAAAATTTTCCGTTGGCACCCGTTGCCATTGTACCTCCTCGGTATGGGCCGCAAGGCCTTTTGAGGTACTTCTTTTCCTTGTAACTCCTTGTAACTCTCTCTCTCTCTCTCTCTCTCTCTCTCGAACTTTGTAGATGCAACTGGGGTCAATGAAAAAGAGTTTTAGTAGCGGTGGTTTGTGATTAAGGAATTAGTTACAGTAGATTTCCTTACCTTTTCATGAACTATAATAAAGGAAAAAAGATCCCTATATATATATATATATATAATATATATATCTATATATATATATATATATATAATATATATATATTATATATATATATATATAGGGGGGGGGTCACAAGTTAGTTTAGTCTTTCAGGGTTACATTTAATCCTACAACTGACTTTTGAACCATGCTGTATATACTGAGCCAATGAAGATTTTTTTTTTTTTTCCAAAGCATTATTGCCACGCACGATTCTTTTTTTTTTTTTTTTTTTTTTTTGCTATTTCATGTTCCGTTTAATTAAAAGCAATTGTGAGTATAATTAAATTTAGTTAAGGATGAAGAGAACGTTTTTAGGTGTGAACGTTAGTCAGATCCTATTTTTCTAAGATGTTAATTAATTAATTATCATAATAAGATTGTTCTCTCTCTCTCTCTCTCTCTCTCTCTCTCTCTCTCTCTCTCTCTCTCTCTCTAACCATCATGGAAGGAACTTATTTGTTGATAATCCAATGCTTGAAAAAAATGAAACCTCTAAGGAGTTCTTATTACTGATGGAGAACTCGCGTCACTTATTAGGGAACTAACATGGTCAGTGGTGTGTCCTTAGAGGAAAGACGTAACAGTAGACAGGGTAGTGACGTATCACAGAAGGACCTTAATCGTAGAGAGAGAGAGAGAGAGAGAGAGAGAGAGAGAGAGAGAGAGAGAGAGATGCTAAGAAAGGTCCTCCCATTACATTTTTTGTTTGCAAGTTACTCAAGTTCATTTTAGCTTTGAAAGAATTAAATAAATATGTTTTCTATATTGAAAGAGGTAAATAAAGTCTTTATATATATATATATATATATATATATATATATATATATATATATCGCTCGGTGGTGTAATGGTTAGCGTCGTTGACTACGAATCCATCGGCCCCGGGTTCGAGCCGCGCGCATCAAAACTCATCCTGCCACACAATAAAGAAAGTGGTTGGTAGATAAATGGGTACCTAAGGTGGCCTAGTGGTTAAGACGCTGGCTGCTGATGGAGCGTGGTTCGGATTCCACGTTAAATTGTAGGTCTCAGGTGGAGTGAAAAGCTTGCCTTCGTCAGAATGAACAATTCGGGCGGAAGCTAACCAAAGGTTATATATGGTGTTTCAAAAGTCTTACCTCTGAAATAACTACATAATAATACTTTTGAGGCAGAACTTTTCATTCACCCTGTACATTGCCAAATTGCATAAGGTCATGGATCCTTTGCAACAGAAAACAAAAGTATCATCTGAAAGCAAGCCGTATCTATCAACCTATCTATCTATCTATCGTTCCCTTACCCTCCTCCCGCCCCCCCCCACATCACCACATCCGCGTGAACCGGCTGGCTGGAACACACGCACGCAATGCCCTTTAAACGTGGTATTTCATGCCACGCAAATTTAGTTTTACAAACGATCATTTTACGATGTCATATTTTTAGGAAATGCGAAGAACATCCACAAATCCAAGGCTCTTTGATGCATTTCCTAAATATGGCAATTTGTGTGGCACTTTCAAAACAAAAATGGCAGAAATTCTAACTATTTTATTATAATATATATATATATATATATATATATATAGTACTACAAACGTCCTTTATTTGTCGAATGGTGTTGAATTTCAATAATTTCAAAGCAAACATTAAAATACAAATACTGACATATCTTCGAGTCTTCAACTGCAGTGATTTTACTGTACAACTTTATATATATATATATATATATATATATATAATTTAGGGTGATTCAAATATGGGGGTAAAAATTTTTTTTATATTTTAATGTGTTCAACCTTTAAATGGTTCATTTCAGCATAAAAATAACTATCCTAAAATATTTTAGCAAATTTTTAATTTTTAAGGGTTGCTACCAGCAATTAAAAATTGACAACGACTCAAATTGTCAATTTTTCCACACCACCCAGGAGGTACAGTACAAGGCGCATTGCTTTTTTTTAATGTGGAAAGCTCCCCGTAGGTCCTACCATAACCACAAGCATGCATAATTAAACTAGCATGATATTCGAGACATTAGCTGTCCTTACTCATCAATGTTTCTTTTTTTCTATCAGGGTAACAGCCCTGTAGTTTTTCACTACTTGTAGCAAGAATTGTTTTTGATTTTCGTCATGTGTTAGTATTTTATTATATTCATTCATTAATTTACTCCTCTTTCCGCTATATCATTCACGACTTTCCACTGTTTGATAGATTTCTTAGCGGAGTTAAACTCTTCATCATTATGCTATTCTTTAGCATCTTTGAGTAAAAATTTTGAACTAAATTCTGTTATTGTAAGAATCTTTGAGTATTTGATGTGACTAAATCTTCTAATTTCTTCGTTAGATTAAGTGCAGGATCTAGAAAACCCCGCTTTGCAGGAAGAGTTTCTTTTGTATTTTGCAAGGCCTTTACCATTTTGTTTTTTTGTTTCAGTAGGCACTTCATCATCATAAAAGGCCAAGGCTACCAGTTTCTTCTGATAGGTACCAGAGGTGACCTAAGTTTTTTAATAGCAACAAATGCAATTGTGTCATTTATTTGTTTGTAGACTACAAGATTCTGTAATAATTCCAGATCAAGATGAGCAGCGCAAGATGACACAGGAGCTGTAAACCATGCCTTTACATATAACCGAGTAGCAAATAGACAGATGTCTTTTAGTCCTTTTTTGTCTTTTACTGAAATTTTGAAATGAGATTTGAACAAAAAATTTTAATGAATATGTAATTTTGGCCATCCACCTAGCCCGATGAAGTCCCGCTTGATGTTTAAATTTGATTCCACCTTTTGGTTCACCTCCCAAAAAATAATTGTTAACTGCAATAGTTCTAGGTAATCGTCTCTTGGTTGGAATGTGTCTAGTTGATTTGCTGCAAATATAATTATGTCATCTTTGATGTCATGAATATTTTCATAGATATCTGGATTTGATAATACTGTTTCGTAGTCCTCCTTATTAATGCTTGACCATTTTTCTCTGAACTTCTTAAAAAGGACTTATCTGGGCCAGAAGATGGTGATAAAGACTGAAACAACAGCTTCCAGCATAATTTCAAATATGTGGTGTCGACATGCCAGTCACAATAATCGTTGTCGAATTTTGTTCTAGAAGAATAGCTGCAGCATTTCTAGGACCAGTATTGGCTGCCGTTGTATCGAAACACATGCATTTTATTTGTTCGCAGATGCCCCATTCAAGCGATGTCTGATTGTTGGCATTAAAACTAGAGACGCATTTCTGTCACTCAATTTTGCAAACATCAAGACTTCCTAATAATTTATCATCAAACAATTTTCTACGTTTGCCTACCTTACTTTTCCATGTTGAAGGTTGTGCAGCACAGAAACCAGATTCATCACTTTTACTCTCCTCTGATTCTGATGATGTACTGGTGAGTATGACAGCCTCTTCATTCTTCTTTCTTTTGATCTCTTCTTCTGCTTTCCTCTTTTCATAATGTTGCTTTTCTGCTGCTCTTTGCTCTTTTTTAGCAACAGCCTTATCAATGGTACCCACTTTTCCATGACGTCCTTTCTCACGTTGCATTTTCAAGAATTTCTTATCATCTTCTATTTTTATAAGCTGCATAGCATTCTCATGAGCAATGTCAAATAAGTTTTCCAGTTTATCTTTCCATTTTTCTTTCTTTATTATTTAAATTTTGTGATCTTTCAATTTGTTTGCTTTGTTTTTTCTTAAGCAGCTGCCATTCCTTCAGTATTCCTTGATTTTATCTACTACATGTACTCTGTTTTGCTGGTATTCCTTTTTTTTTCCAAACTGCTAGCACATCATCTGCAGTAGAGTAGCATGATTCTCTAATGCCCTCGCTTTTTATATTTCTGTAGTGCATGAAGAGGGCCATCATTTCCTTCTCTGATGTAATAACGGATGTTTTAGTATTGCAGAGGGCTGCCCAATTAGCCATACTTCAGTTTCTTTTCTCGTAGAACTTCTCCCAACTGAGCAAATAGGTGATGGTGAGTTAGGCCTAGCTTCCATAATCGATTAATTGGTATCAAAATTACGAGTTTCAAACAACAATTAAAAGCAAGCTAATATATAAACCATTAATTAAAACTTCTGAAATATAAACATTAAACATAAAATCATAAGTTGTAAAAACAAACAAATTGAAAAAAAGGGAAACTTTGACGCCTGGTAGCACATAGTAAATTTTATTTAAAATTCACCAAATTTGGCATACACTATTTTTTTATCATAGGGAACAAAAATACAGGTTGAACAATTAAAAAAAAAAACTGATTTTTTTGAATCACCCTAAATATATATATATATATATATATAATATATATATATATATATATATATATATAATATATATATATATATATATATATGAAGAAGAAGAAGGAAATGAAGAGGTTTACTGGCAGACTATTATAGTCCATATGACAAATATTAATAATGCAATGACAGTTCACATACTAAGGATAGAAATATATACAATTGATTAGAAATAATAGTAATGTCAGAGTTAAGTGGAGTTACAGAGAGACGTTTTGTACCATGAATTTCATAGCTTAGAAGACAGACGGCAGGACTTGTGAATCATATATATATCTCAACAGGGACTTAATACAAATGACGAGTTCATTTTCGGCGTCATGACATATATATATATATATATATATATATATATATATATAATATATATATATATAATGTGTGTGTGTGTGTAAATCCGAATCCATGGTTCGAATGTCACCTCCCACATTACAAAGATTTAAGTTGAAGGATGATTGAGATGGGGGTCAAATTCCACTGGACCAACACTAACCAATTAGGATTCTTTGACAGGTGACAGGATCAGCGGTTACGTTACCCGTGAGGAATCCTCATCAAGCATTACTTAAATGGCGAAGGACCTAAGGAGGGTGGAGAAGAGGGGGCCAGACGGCTCTGACCTGACGGTAAAAATGGACAAATGGCCGGTCGCGATCCTTAAATATTTGACCATACTTCAAAAAAGGTCACGTTAACTCGCCTCTTATTCGTTTGTAGTCAGTGCGTGTTTTCTAGGCTACTTTACGAAACCGCGACAATCTTTATGAAACATACTGAGGTCATCGCGACACGAACGCGCGTGTAGTGATATTAGTAGTAGTGTCGCCATAACTTCACTTATATTTTTTTTTACTGAAAAGCCTAAAGCTTATTAAGAGCCAAAACAATAAAACATTAAAACAAAAAATTTAAGGGACAAATAAAACAAACATTTCATTCTATGGATATAATGCCCGGTTAGGTTAATCGAATACTCGGCTAGGTCAACCGTACGCTCTTAACGATTGGTTACGTTAAGTTTGATATTTTCGTTAAAACCAACGAAAATATCACGACTTAACCTAACCAATCGTCAAGAGCGTACAGTTTCACCTAACCGGGTATTATATCTCATAGAATGAATTGTTTGCTTTAAATTTTTTGTTTTAATGTAATTGAATTTGTTGGGTTGGGGGTACCCAACTGCGATAGTGCCATTTACTTTGTTAAACTTATTTTAACAACAAAAATTGTAAAATTATATTTATTTTATTGATAAACAATTATTAATCCATTTATTCAAAAGGGATATATTAAAGGTTAAGTTAATGTGACGGGGGCATAGGGTAACCTAACATTGAGAGAGAGAGAGAGCCCCCCTCGCATTAAACTGAACCCTCCTTGAAATGGTGCCACGCCCTCCAATCACCGCGATAAACCCTTTTAATCTTATTAATTACGTCACACATTTCAAGTTCCACAATGCTTCAAAGGACGAGTTCTCAGGAGAGAAAGTAGAAACGAAAAACTTCACAAAGATTCATCTTGGCCTCCAAAGTCACTCTTCTTCTTCTTCTTCTTCTTCCATTGTTTTCTAGTCATTCTTCTTTACGCATTCGCCTCTTAAGTCTTCTCCTCGCGTCGTGGCACGTCGCAACACCGCTTCACGTTGGATTAGCGAGGTTCATCGACAGTGGGTCTGTTTAGTAGTTCGATGGGACTCTGTCCCTCCCCGTTTAGATAATGTAGTTAACCGTATGATACTTCGGATTCCGCATTAAGCCGTAGGTCCTCTCGTCATACATCCTATATACCCCCTCCCCCTCCAAACACCCCTATAAAAAAAAAAATGTAAAACAAAAACAAAAAAAATAATTTGGATTTCAGACGAAGAAGGCGAGGTTCAGTTTTCTTTAAACTGACTAAATCAATTGAACGCGTATAACCTTATACTGACTCTCGGAATTAATCGTTCTCAAATTTCCCGTCATGAAATCAGCGCCCCCCCCCCCCAAATTGCAACTAAATATAATCTTTCATATACGCGTTTAAACCCAAAACAAATTAATTTTCGAGTACATCACTGATTTAACTCAATTTTGAACGAAAATTGCGACTCGGTATTAACAATTTGGAACGAGTCTAATATCCAAATAAATTCTTTGGTAATAAGTTGGGGATTTTTTTCTTTTCCTTTTTTTCTGGAGTGTAGATGTTACGTTTAAGGATGTTAAATAACCCTAAAAGATTATTATTATTTATTATTGTTATTATTATTATTACTACCCTTCCTCCGACATTTTAAATGACCCCCAAATAATAATTGTTTCACAACTTCTCAGCAACTACGAGACTTCTCTGTTTTTTTCATTCATCACATTTTTTATTGACTTCTTTCCCGCGTTCCTCTATACCACATTCGTTCAAACGCACGACGAATGGGCAAACTCGCTGCTCAGATACCCATTTCATACCCATTTTTAAGTCGTTCAAAGAACCCGCCAAGAAATTACGTGAAAAATATTCTACTGGCAACGTATAGCCCATTTTGATAAATATTTGCGGCGGGGTTTCTCACCTCAAAACACCTTAATTACATATCAACCTATCAAAAATAATATATTATATTATTATAATATATATATTACACAAACTCAGATGGTCCCCTGAGAAATTTATATGTTAAACACAGACCGTGCATGGAACAAGGAACTCTTCTGGGAAAATTAATCCACTATAGTCCGAATAATAATGGTAAATGACAAATAACATAGTTTTTCTTTTTCATGATGCTAGCCCGACGTGGCAACGGGTCTCTCGCAAAGAGATCCCATAAATATAACTTCCCTCACAGCTGTCTGCAAAGCAGACAGATCCAGCTTTGGGACATGGACCTAGAGTTTAAAGCAAGCCTAGTCCCCTACATTCAGAACCTCTATATAGTAAAGACTCGTTGCATTCACATCGGATTGAATACACAAAAAAAAAGGGGTAACTATTGTATTTTTAGCCAAAACAAAACAAACTTAAACCTCAACCGGGACATTGAGCGTCCACTTTTCAAGGCACGTAACACGTCCGTTTTAATACAGTGTTTCCCACCGGGGGCCATATGGCCCCCTGGGCCATGGCACATTTGAAGGGGGCCACAGGAAAATGTTAGATTTGAGGGGCCACAGACTCCATGAAGGGGGCCACATGACTCAACCTATTGAAGCTAAATATAGTTAGGCCATAGATAATTTTAATTTATGTAGTTGAATTACATTTTAAAATTATTAATACATATATTTCCTTTTTTTTAGATATTTTATATAGAATTTGAATTTATCTGGAAACAAATATTTTGCATCTTACAAGCTTATTGTGCGGCGCACTCCATTGTGCGCTTGATCGTTATGCGCTGGCAGCGTTGTTGACTGATAAAAATACTTCAGGTTGAAATCCTTACAGTCTGTTTACCAAGTGGATCGTCGCTGCAGTGTGGTAATAGCTCTTATTTGTTTACTCTAATATTGCGAAGTTGTAGTAATTTTACTAGTTTTTTTAATTTATATAGATTGCTATAAGTACAGTATTTCTTTTTGATATATTTTTTTTATAATTAATACATAATATAAGTAAATAACTGCAAATTTTTGTTAGCCACTGTTTGTTTTTGTTATGTTTAGTCCTATGTGACAAATAATATTGTACCTGAATACAAATAGTTGTTTAATATCCTTTATATATATTTGTTTTTGTAAAATAGAGTTAATCTGCATATTACCTACTGAAAATAATGCTTATGGGGGCCACAGGAAAAAATAAGTTCCTAGGGGGCCATAATCCAAACTGGTTGGGACCACTGGTTTAATATACCATTACTTATTCGGACTATAGTGATTTAATTTTCCCAGAAGAGTTCCTTGTTCCATGCCCGGTCTGTGTTTAACATATATATATATATATATATAATATTATATATATATATAATAATTAAAAGTTTTTGTACTTTTTAATGTAAGTTTTTTCTTGAAAGTCATTTTTATAAATATAAACCCATGCAAAACTTTAACATTCAAGGGCGCACAGAATCCGCCCTTATGCCGCACACCGATAAAGAGGTCTTTCGATTGCTTCATCCTTGACTACTTGCCATCACTTGCAGCTTTGAATAATTCATTTTTTACTTTTAATAAATGGACTTGCAAATAATAAAATTATTTATAACCTGAAAATCACATTTAATGACCCATAATTTCAGTACAGTGAAATGATTCGTTTATACAAAATATATATATATATATATATATATATATAATATATATAATATACACTCTCGTATCCAGAGATGGGCAAGATCACCAACTTTGGTGATCTTGAAGATCAAGATCAGATCACCAGAAAAATGTGATCTTGAAGATCAAGATCAGATCACCAGAAAATGTGATCTTGAAGATCCAGATCAGGATCGTGATCTTGAAGATCACTTTTCAATCACTTTTTAAGATCACTTTTATATATGAATTGAAAAAGTTGTACTCTTGTAGAGTAAACAAAAACAAATTATTTTGTATTAATCACTCCTGAAAAGTATCACTCCTAATACTCCCCTGAGGGCTGAGGCAATACAAGCATCGCATCCTACCCATGTCACCTGATCTAAACCACGGGGATTGACGATTCCCCTTTCAGTTTTTCAGGTGGTAAACTTAAAACTTAGTATTATCATAACTTATCAGCAAAGAAAAACTATTAAATGACCTACATATAGTTTTTAGTTCTATTTTTCTCAATTCTCATTTCACCAGGTCCATAACCCATATCAATGAATGGTCAGCATATATAAGTAAACATTTTTTACATAGAATTTAATTTTACAGTTTTACTGCAGTACGCAATTACTGACAATATAAGGGTAAAAACCGCAAGTTAAGAGTGTTAATTTAATGTTCAACCGCTGTAAACATTTGCTTTCAGCAAAACCAATTGTTCAAAGTTACCATCCGAGAGACGACTTCGTTTGGGGCTAGAACCATGCCAGCAAACGAAACAACCGTTCCACTGGTGCAGAGGAAGGTAGCGTGGTGTTATACCTCTTGAAGATCTTCTTTATAGCAGGATACCTATCTAAAGAGTCGAGTGCCTTACTGGTGTCCTGCAAATAATTGAGGACTTCCAAGTCTTCCTTTTGTTAGGAGCAGAGAATGAGCCGTCCATAGTTCTGAAGAAATCGTCTTCAGATGATGAGTCTGAGTTCACCGAACTATTACCACTGCTGTCAGAATTACAATTTCTTCCAGCCATTTGCAGCTTGTCTTTTACTTGAGACTTGATTGCTTCATGATCGCGAAATTAGGCCCTTGCAACAATGATATCCATCTAAGTTTGAAATACGGATGAGATACTGAGGCCAAAACGGCATCAGTTACCTCGGGGCTCAACGACAAAAAATGACCAAATCTGGCATTGAAGCCAGAGACGACTGCTGCCAGTAATGGCATGCAGTGTCTCAAGCGCAGGTCGTTTGGTTGGATAGGCTCCAATCTTGCGAGGGCATCTTGAGTCACTAGGACTGTTGGAAGAAGACAACCGTAGTAGCATTCTTTCTCTGCCTGTAATTTGTTGAGGCTGCTGCAATTGGTTTTAGAACAGACAAATATTCTGAATAAATTCCAATTCATTGTCTTTGAGGATGGGTAGATTCAGTTCTTCAAGAGCTACATTCACGTTGTTCTTATGTTTATATATTTGGCTTAATGAGTCGTACATTGAGTTCCATCGGGTGACGCATGGGTACCTAAATTGGACGCCAGTTATTTCCTGTATTTTTTCTGCTGACTTGGGTTTACCAGCAGCATTCCACAGCGCCGAACATTTTCCCATTGCAGATGCTTTATCTTCTTTAGTCCAGGTGAATTCAGTCCTTTATCTGCATCAGTTGTTGCTACCAAGTTCAATGTGTGGGAGGCACATCGAATATGGGATGATAGTTTCACTGACTCCTCTCCATGCTCTCCTGAATGTTCAGGAAAGTTGCTGATGATAACCTCTTCATCTGAATCTTTTTCATCATCATCTTCATCTGCATCATCTCATCAATGTCGTCAGTACGATTCTGAACACGAACACCGAACTCTTTAAAGCATTTCACCATGTTCGATGCATTGTCGTGACTGTAGATACAACTTTTCTATAAGATAAACCATGCTCCGAGTTGATCCTGTCCAATATTCCAGCAATTTTATCAAAGCTATGTGTTCCACGAAATCTTCGGCATGCCAGTGCAGCTGATCCTCGCGACAAGTCATCATTGATCTGTAATGTAAGAATAAAAATCAATGTTTGTATGAACATTTTTTTAAGCTTAATTTAATATATTGGTTAGACACGCACCAGCTAAACTGCGCCACCAACATTGAAGAGAAGAACTATGTGATATAAAGGAGGCAATTCAGCGATAAGTCGCCTACCATACCACCACATCAGTGACCCATCCCATAAGAGCAAAATGTGGAAGAGTCCATATTCACAGCCTGTGAATATGGACTCTTCCACATTTTGCTGTGAATCAGACACAATGACAGATGACAGAATCAGTGAATTAGTGTGAAATTACTGTGAATCACAGCAAAATGAAGACTCACCAAATTAATGAATGAGGAACACATGTCGAATAATTGAAAAGATTATACTATAAGTCTATCAGACTATCAGTCTATCACCAATGGTCAATTTATCAATTATATAAAAATAATACACTAAATCAATAGCATACCCAATGCGCAGTGACTCCCATGAAACTGCGGTGATTAGTTGACCATATGTCGCATGTAACACACACATGGTCAACTGCTGCCAGTTTTGCTTGTATGTCTTCCTTCATTGTACTGGTTGTTGTTGCAAGAGATCTAGCCAGGGTGCGTCTAGATGGCACCTGAACAGCCGGGTTGACGTCTGAAAAAAATATTTAAAAATTAAAACAAATACAATAGATTAGCTATGGAAAAATATCAAAATATTTAGCTAGGCTAGCGATAGTCTAATGTTCATACAAATAATATGATTAATTATTTTAATCAGATATTAGCTATGGAAAAAATAGCAAAATATTTGAGTTATACTAACATGAAAGAAGATCCTTAAATTCATGTAGTTCAACTAGGCTCAATGGTAGGAGCCCATTAGCCACAAGCGAGAGAATCTTCTTTTCAAGGATATCCTTGCATATTGTGGTCCTGGTTTTTGCTTGGAAATGTGGAACATGCTTAGTGTTGACTGCTTGGCAATTTTGGCAGGGCCAGCATTGCTGCCGCTGGCATCTTCTTCTTTAGCTGGACGCTTGCGAGATTTCTTCTCCGATTCATATTCACCCAAAAGATCCGAATGTAGTTTCTGCACAAGAAAATAAATTATCATCATGCGGAGAGACTTCTTGAACACCCTGTATAATATTTATCAGAGTATCAAACTTCTAGTTGAAATTAATACTTAACAAGATTCTAAAATTTTGTTATCTTTAACTAAAATTATTTTCACCATGATCAGTGCATTTTTATCCTATGTTAAATTGAAAGCCGAATTTCGTCCTTCAGTAACTAAATAAGAGAAATTACAGACATGGATCAGACAGAGTGAAAGACAGATACACCCTGGCGTTTTATTATAGTTGGATATCGGCAGTTTTTAATGTAGTTACTAGTCCATAATCTATTAATATCTGAAGTGCACAATATATTCAAATGGACGTCTATGTAAATGTAGCATTAGTCTTGTATGGCACCAGTCACTTAAAATATGACTTGAACCATTATGTTAATGTTGCTACTTACTACTTAGTTACTAAGTAGTACTAACCCTGAGGTGCCTCAGAAGATTGCTTGTGAGTCGAGGCCAGCAGACAGAATTGTAGTTTTCTTTGTACACTGCATACAAATAACTTTGATACTGTTTCCAGTTTTTTTCGACAATTTGAAAATATTTTCCGTTCAATAGCACAGATTGATCCTTATTACCACATTGTTATCTAAATATATTGAATACTGTTCTGGTGACAACCTAGAATATTTGGTTCCCTTGGGAGCCTGTTGAAGTTGTAAAATTGCACTCATTATTAAAAAATTCAATCTGTAAATAAAATATGTTTAGAATTAATTTATATGAATACGGACCTATAGGCTATATTTTATGCCTATATATAATAATATATTAATAGAACACTTTTAACATAATTGCACAGTAAATTACACTTTTTACGAGCCTAATTCCACAGCAACTACACCTTCCATGAGCCCACGCATGACGCAAGTCACCCAACTAACAGAAAACATAAACAGTCGGTGTTGAACAAAGTTGCCACCAGATGTCGCTTGGACAAAAAACAAATGACATTCGCATAGCGGCATATTTAAGAATCTGAAATTAAAAGTGATCTTGAAGTCTAAAGTGATCTTCAAGATCAAGATCACAAGAAATAAAGTGATCTTAGATCAAGATCAAGATCACCATAATAAAAGTGATCTTCAAGATCAAGATCAGATCACGATCTTGATCTTCAAGATCACGATCTGATCTTGAAGATCAAGATCGTGCCCATCTCTGCGTATATCTATATACATAATAAAAAATAATAATTAGTTCAGTTAATTAAACCGATCAAGACATTCTATATATTTTGACAGGTTCGAACTATTTTTTGATGCAAACCCACAAGGAAAAAGAAAAATGATTCCAAGGCCTTTCGTGTATTCAGAAGTACACCTCGTCAGGGAATGATTTTCATCGAATGAAATTCAATTTATTATTATGTTTTTATTTTTTTAATAATTAATTTTTTTTTTTTTTTTTTTGGTTTATTTCTTTATTTTTTTGTGACATATATATCAATTTGGCAGCATCTATTAAATCGATTGTAAAACTTCCCTCTTGAGCTTGAATTGGTAGACTCCACTTACAATATTTATATTTATTTTTATTTCTTTATTCTTTTGTGACCTGTTCCATAAAAAAGACATTTGAATTTATATTGAAGGTCGGCCAAGTGCTAAAAGTGTCTTTATATATATATATATATATATATATATATATATATATATATATGTATATATATATTATATATGTATGTATGTATATTTATGGGTTTTTTTATTTGCCTGTTTATTTCTTTATGATTATTTAGGCTGTGACATATAATATCACTAAGGCACTATTTTGTAATTAATTTTTTCTCAATTTATATTTATATTTATTTTTATTTCTTTATTCTTCTGTGACCATATAAATGTTGGCTCCTCCCACAATTTTTTTCTATGCTTACTATATATATGTATATATGTATATATATATATATATATATATATATGTATATATATGTGAATATGTATGTATGTATGTTTATTTTTGTAACCTATATAGGGTGAACCAAATGTAGGTGGACAGTAAATGATAACGTTTATTTTGAGAATACATATTTAATTTTTTTGTATACTATAATACAAAATAAAATTTAAATAAATTTAGTTATAATATTTAATATAATAAAACACAAACACCATAGTTATAATGAACACCATAGTTATAATATAATATAACACAAACCGTATTCACCTACTGTCCACCTACTTTTGGTTCACCGTGTATATTGCCTTGATCTGTCCTTTCACTCCAGTGTTCCTGAGGATGTCATTAGACGAAAGCGCTTGAGCACCCCTTTGTGTTTCTTTTTTCCTTCGTGGTTTTATTCATCATAAATACTTTTCACGTGTCACTTTCGTGAAATAATTTTTCATATATATATATATATATATATATATATATTGTCTATATATGAAAATTATTTCACGAAAGTAACACGTGAAAAATATTTATGATGAATAAAATCACAAAGGAAAGGAAACACAGAGTAGTGCTCAAACGCTTTTCTAATGAGTGTTCCTGAGGATGTCATTAGACGAAAGCGCTTGAGCACCACTCTGTTTCCTTTCCTTCGTGGTTTTATTCATCATAAATAAATATATATATATATATATATATATATATGCTTTGGTGGTGTAGTGTTTAGCATTGCTGACTACGAATGCACCAGTCCCGAGTTCGAGTCCCGGCGATGGAAAACGGCGTTCGGCTCACCCAGCTGTTCATCCTTCCTTACAAAAAAACATTGGTTGGTAGATAAATGGGTACCCTGGATACCCTTGTGTTGATCGGAAAGTTGGGAGACCGAGTCCGGGCGAGAACTTTATAAATTCTAAACACCCGTGGTGGGTCGTGGTTTGGAGTCCACATTAAGCTGTAGATCAAAAATAGGGCAACAAGCTTGACCTTCGTCAGAATGAGCAATTCGGGCGGAAGCAAAACAAAGGTTACCAAGGAGTATGTATATATACTATACGCCTTGGTGGCGTGTATGTATATATATATATATATATATTAACATTTTTATCTGTTTACATTCGTCTCAACAAAAACAACAAAAATTTGTCAATTGAGCCCAGAAAATAGAGAAAAAAATAAATTTTGTAAATAGAAAGATTACAAAATTACCTTTTCTGGAACTCGCGGAAACTGGAACAAATCTAAATATGTGAAACATTTGGCCAGCTGTAAAACCAGATGCTCAGCGAAACGTTTATGCTGCAATGTCCAGCAAAATAATTATAGTGAAAAAATAAAAAAATCTGAAAAATTTATCATCTGAAATCATTAGAAAATTTTATGGCAAGTTTGTCTTTAGTGAGACATTTAGATTTCCTTCAGAGATATATATATATATATATATAATGTTTGTTTACCAAACGTTTCAAAACGTTTATTCTGCCCGGTCTGCCGACGTTTTTAGAGATGTTTATGAAGTTTCTGGGAACGTTCTCTTCGTTTCTTGGGTAAAATCTCGTATTTTTTCCTATATGTTATAGGAGAATTTTCATATTTCAGAATGCCAGGAGTGGAGCCTCAGAAATTAGTACTTTTAACTTATATAAGAGTTATTCACAATGTTATGAGAAATCTTGCTTGTTGATGATTGTAATCGACAAACTTTTGATGTTTACTCTGAAGCCTCAATATCTTATACTGTACGTATTAATCGAATTTACGGACTTAAATATCCGCTGGGGATACGAAGTTAGAAATTGATCCTCCGCCTTCCTCGTGTGTGTGTGTCGGTGTGTCGTAAAGGGTGATTACACGAGGGCTCATGGAGACGAGATTATACCCTTCGCCTCTCTGTACGTAACAGAGGTGGAGACTGGAAAAATATTCTCCCACAAGGGTCAAAAGAAGTCTCGGACCTATGCAACAGCAGCAGCACGCCCGCCAACGCTAACCTCCAAAATTTTTGCGGGCTCGTCGAACATTAGACGTACAGACGAGGACGCAAAAAAAATGCAAATGACCAAGATTTGTCGGGCTGGAGGACGTTTTGATTTACTCGGTGTGTACACTCTAAAAACTGTCCTTTGATTGTAATTATATACTTACATATTTCCTTTCACTGCCACACAAATTTTAAAGTACTATCAAAGGTCATTAAAATTTTATAAGTTATTTCGAAGAAGTCGAGTGTCAAAACGTGTCAACTGAAAGTTCTGGACTTTATTCAAAATATGAACATAAACAAAGAATTTTTATATGATTATAAGGTCAATGTTTCTTATAAACTAAAGAATTTAAAAGAAATTATAGCATAAAATATTAAAACTCGAGGATTATTTGCGTTTGTTACAATGTTATAATAACTAAATTAGCAATTGTAGGTGCGTCTCTGATACCACCACTCCGTGGTTGCCTATATACGATATTTTTTTTTTTAATATACTTTTCCCTTCACGAGCTTTACAAAATAAAATAGTTACCCAAAGATAATAAAGAGATAATAAACACGTAAAGTACAAACGTAACAAAAATAAATAAATTAACGTGCTAACTTAATGTAATATCGTAATTATTATGTTTTGTATATTAATTCGCATTTGCTCTAAACATTTTGAAATGTAATAAACAAAATGTCAGTCTCAATGACAAAATATAAAGATTTTCTACGAGGTTGTTGACTCTCCTCCTCGCAAATCACTCGTTAATGTCGTTATTACTCCGAGTTCTCATAACTGAAAGCAAGATCGATTTGAGTAACGGATCGTAAACATTTTCTTGAATAGCAGAAAAGTCAATATAATAATTATAAATTGTCCGTTAACTGCTGCGGGTGAATTTAAAATAAAATAGGCTAAATTCGCGTTCTTTCGAAGGGGGTAATTTCGTCTTAAATCATGTACTTTCATAAACGGACAAAGTCCTTCGGTATTTTCGAAGGACAATGTTAACATTTCCTTTAAAATTTCAGAGAACTTTTTTTTTATTATTTAAAGAGTGTCCAAACCGCAACTGAAATAAAATGTGTGAAATTGAGTATGACAGAAGAAGGAAGAGGATTCCATTGTGCGTGTAATATAACTGATGCGTATGTTTTCCGTCCCGAGTTAGAGAGCGTCGTGCCCACCCCATGGAGAATGGGAGATGGTTCTTTCATAATGTAACGTATATGTATATACAAACTTAATCGAGTTAGATTTAAAAATTACCCCCGTGGTACGATCACGCGAGCATTTTTAGCACGAATTCCATCATTTTAGAGTTGAAAGGATTCGTTCATTGACTCTACATAAAGTCTTCCTACAAAGATTTGGAATGTTTTTCCGTACAACACTTAACAATCTTTTTTATCCTAAAATAACGGCCTAAAGCGTGAGGTCTACAAATATATCTTTAGTCTACAAAAGAATTTGCGCTGAAGTGACCTGACCTGACTCGAATTTGTGTTGACCTGACCTGACCTGAAATGACTTGACTTTATCTTTGGGACGAATGTGAGGTCAAGGTGGACTATAAAAGGGGAAATCATGAAGACAAATATTAGTTCAATTATATTAAAACAAAAAATTTAAAGGACAAATAAAACAAACAATTCATTTTATGCGATATAATGCCCGGTCAGGTTAAATGAATGCCCGGTTAGGTCAACTGTATGCCCTCGACAATTAGTTAGGTTAAGTTGTGGTTTTATAGGCATAAGAAAAATATACAATAGTATATAATGGGATTTAAAAAGAAGTTATTACGCCACATTTAATCAATTAATTAATTAATTAATTAACAACAACAATAATAATAATAGTTTATATTCTCTCCATTTCTGTAACTTACTTTTTCATAATTATTTTAAATATAGTTATTTTCCCGTAGGTACATAAAACCAATTGGTTTTTGCAGTACAGTTTTAAGTTAAAGTGATAATAATAATAATTATTATTATTATTATTAAAAAACCCCATTGAATTGTGATACCGAAATTTTACACACCCACACACACATATATATACAGGGCGTCCCAAAAAAATGTATACACACTTTAAATAATTATAAAGGCAGTGTTTATTAAAATACATTTCATTTTCAAAATGTAATAGAATCTACAGACATTATTTAATTGTTTTGTCAACGCCTGTTTTCAAACTGACGTCCGTTCTGGTCCAGGCACTGCTGATAACGCGAAGCAATGGAATCGCAAACATCACGAAACATTTCGTTTGGTATTTGTGTGCATTCTCGTTCAATGGCTGCTCTCAATTCAGCGACTGTTGCAGGTTTTATAGCGTAGACTTTGTCTTTTAAGTATCCCATAAAAAAAGTCAAGTGGTGTGAGGTCTGGTGAACGCGGAGGGTATTCTACGAAACCCCTTCGTCCAATCCACATCCACATCGTGCCAAGTACCACTCGCAATACTCCACTCTTCGGTCCGGATCATCATCTTCATTAATAGCATGGACTAATCTTGGAATGTAACTTTTCCATTGACAGCGCTTCAAAATGCGTTGGACAGACGATTCTGAAATTCCTACCTCACGACTCGCTTGCCGCACAGATTTTCTTGGACTTTGGTGATACGTTTCCAGTACTCTTTCTTGCTTTGTGGGGCTTGTCGATGTCCGTGGTCTTCCGGAACGCTTCTTGTGGACATTCTGAACAGTTCCATCGGCTTCAAACTTATCTCTAATTCGAGTGATGGTAAGTCGCGTTGGTGGATCTGTTTGAAACTCCCTCCTAAACTGTCTTTGCACTTCAACTGCGTTTTCACACTTCCAGTAGCTTTTCATTCCACCTTAGACCTACAGTTTAACGTGGAATCCGAACCATGCCCCATCAGCAGCCCAGCGTCTTAACCACTAGGCCACTTAGGGTACCCATTTATCTACCAACAACTTTGTTTATTGTGGAAGGATGAACAGCTGGGTTTTGCTGCTCGCCGGCTGCCGTCGGGTTTCGAACCCGGGGCCGATGGATTTGTAGTCAGCGACGCTAACCACTACACCACCGAGGCGCATTTTATATATATATATATATATATAATGATGTTATCGCAAATTTTAAAATTTTGTTAAAATAGTTTCGATAAGGTCATCTGGTTCTTCATCGCCCGATCTTTAACCTCTTCTCAAATACACTAACCGCGCATACGAGGTCAAAACTAACCTTATAAAAAAAAAACCTTTGACCATTTGACCTTATGGTGACACGGTCACGGGGCGCATTCCTGTTTTAATGACACAATTAATTTTATTCCTGACCGGGTATACGTCTCCCAGTCTTTTATTACATACCCGGCCGAGACACGCAATAGATACAAGAAAAGATCAGCAAACCCGTTGGCATAAAGATACCCCAAAATGGGGCATAATAAATTTTCATCTTGGCGGAAAGGGGCATTTGTCCTCTTGACTTTCCGCGTCCCTTTAACGTGACCTTTGACCTCCTCTTTTATTCCTCTTTGACCTCTCTACTATCGTGATGACCTTTCAGAGTCCCCCATTCGAGTAATGGATTTTAAAATGACTTCGATACAATTCGATACAATTTGTCAACGAAGAAGTAAAGTAAAAACAATTGGATTGGCGTGTCAGAAAACGCACTCTGTGTGTGTGTGTGTGTGTGTAGGCAACTGGGCATAATTGAGGTCGAGTGTGTGATAATTTACGGATACAATAAGGTATTTTTTTTGTGAGGTAACACTTTTGGTACCTCGGAACATTAAACATGCGCGCCTCTCCGCATATGCGAGGTACCGACTTTTTTAAATCCACATATTTAAAAAAACTAATTTAACCTAACCTAGCCTTAGTACCATTAAGCCGAGAATGGCGTGATAAGTATTTCGGACGCAACCGAGGGTTCGAACTGTGTTTTCTGTTAAGTCGTTAAATAGCAAGGTACTCCTTAACCTAACATAACCTAGCGTAACGTAACATAACCTAACCTAACCTGGATGGACCACCATATCTTTTTTCCGACGGTAAAAATATTTCCATAAACTTTTTTTATATATATAAATCATTTAATATTTCGAGGTAGCGAACGTGTCACCTCACAAAAATTACCTCGCTACATCTGTGAATTATTACACACTCGCCTCCACTTATACCTAGCTGCCCACACACACACACACACACACACATTTGTGCTACGTCAGTCTTACACTAAAAGCGAAACGAGTGTTTGGAAAATTTTCACAAATTTGTGTAAATGAGTAAGTGGATAAGATAAGCTGCAATTTTTTTATTATTATTTATCATCTCTCATATATATATATATATATATATATATATATATATATATATCGGTAGTAAATTTCTTGTTTTTCTAAGAAATTTGTATCTAAAAAAATAAGTTTGGATGTTAATATTTATCTGAAATTTCAACATACCTGAAATATATCTAACCTGCAGTGACAAAGTAGCTATACATGATTAGCTTCTCAGAATTTCACAACACACACACACACACACACACACACACACACACAAAGGAAAAAAATGTAGCTAATAAGTTAATAAATGTTTTACATAAAAAAATAAATGTTTAAACTTAAGATCTGGTAAAGAATTTTCGGAAGGTAATTCTTCTTCCAAAAGGTTCATTCAAAGCTATTTGTCATTTTCACAAAATTTTAAAATAAAAGTTAATTTTAAATAAAAGAATAATTAAAGATATACATAGCCATAAGATAACCTTAATATAACCATCATGGTATACTTTCATAATATCCAACACGCTATATATATATATGAGAGAGAGAGAGAGAGAGAGAGAGAGAGAGAGAGAGAGAGAGAGAGATTAAAACAAAAAACTTAATATTATCTTCCAA
The DNA here is from genome assembly GCA_023014485.1 of Bathynomus jamesi. NCBI lineage: Eukaryota > Metazoa > Arthropoda > Malacostraca > Isopoda > Cirolanidae > Bathynomus > Bathynomus jamesi. The sequence continues at coordinate 60,671 of JAJOZX010001169.1, read as the reverse complement.
TTGGTTGGTGCTTTTATAATTAATATCTTGTCAACCAACAAGAAATTACATCCTCAAACATTATCTTTTATACATAAAAAGATAAATAAATAAATAAAATAAAATAAAATTTTACATTGTTCAAAAATTCAATGTAAAATTGTAAAATAGACACCAAAAATAAAATTACACATATCAACTTCAATGATGTGATATATATATATATATATATATATATATATGGTGTAGCGGTTAGCATCACTGACTACGAATCCATCGGCCACGGGATCGACAACCGGTGAGAACAGGCGGCGCGCAGCAAGCAAAACCCGGCTGTTCATCCTTTCACACAAATAAAATGTGATTGGTAGATAATTGGGTAGCCACTAGCCTAGTGGTTAAGACGCTACGGTGCTGATCGGGAGGTTGTGAGATCGAGTCTGGGTGAGGACTTTGTAATTTCTGACCTCCCACCACTCCACGCTAAACTGTAGGTCTAAGGTGGAGTGAAAAGCTTGACTAAGTTGTATATATATAAATTTCTTATAATTATAATAAGGGGCATTATTTTTATGAAGATTCTTATCACTGATAAGTTTTCAGTGTTTTTTTAATACTGTTTTGAACTCAATGAAACGAATTCTCCGACATTTTCATTAGGAACTGCAGAAGCAGTCGTTTCCTCCGTAAGATTTGGTAGCGACACTAGGTTGGATCAGTCAGTCTAGAGGTCATATGGGTTAATTATTCTATAAATTAATTACGTAGAAAAAGGAGTTTACCTTAGACAAAATTAACCTTTAAGAAGTTCCATCCTAAAAAGCAACTCTGAGACAGGTCATAAACTAGGGGTTAAAGTTACGAGTTAAGTCTCTTACGAACCATAATTCACGAAGAGGACGACTAGTTGAAGCTGAATAAGCCGTGAGGTAGAAGCAGCTCCTTAACAGTTAACCCATAAGGTTGAAGATGTTCCTTAACAGTTAAACCATAAATCGAAGGAGTTTATTTAATAGTATATCATGATATTTAAAAGAAAGTTATGACGTCACTTAAGTAATAATAACAATAATAATAATAAGTTGAAATTCTGCCCATTTCTGTAATTGTTTAGGGTCAAAAAGCTCCTTAATAACTGACCCAAAGTGGAAGAAGCGCCTTAACATTAACCTATAAGGTCGAAAGAGCTCCTTAACCCTTTCATGCCTGAAGTATATACTTAACGGTTTGAAGTATTTCGCGCGAAAATCGTCTCTAAATTACTATTTCATAGGGGGCTAAAATACTATATAAGTTAACGTTCACATACGTTGCCATACAGTATGAGAGGGTTAATAAATGACTAAGAGGTGGAAAAAACTCCTTAACATTTAACCCATAAGGTCGAACTGTCAAGAATCCCTGCGATGTACCCTTTTAAAATAAAAAATAAAAAACCCCGAAGTCTACGGTTACATTTCAATAAAAGAATAAACCTAAAGGCTAGTAGATTCCCCCGACAAACCAGAAGCAATACGCCAAGCAGCCTAAGGCACTTTTCCATTACATATTTCTATGCGATGTACATACGTTTAAAATCAACATATTTAATAAAAGGACTTATTTTATAAACAATTCGCTGTGAACTGCACAAAAAACATAAATAAATAAATAAATAAAATCTAAACTATTAAAACTATCTTTACTACTACCTAATATATATATATATATATATAATATATATATATATATAATATATAAATATATATATATATATACAAAATAGATATACAATACCAGAAATATAATACCATGAAATACTAAACCAAAATACTCGAAAAAATTTGCAATGAAATATCCCTTCTTAGAAAAATAAAATTATATAAAAGTTTGATATAAAAAAAAAGAAAAAAAAAAAAGACCATCAAAAGAACGTAAAAAAAATAATTTGAGATCTGCGTAAATGAAGGTCTACAAGATTATAATAAACTTATCAGATTATCAGTCAATATATATATATATAATATTTAGTAAGTCTATACACTTGGCAATAATGATGACGCGAGCTGCTCGTACGTGAATAATTGTATGGTCTGATCGATGTTTTGTACAAAACAATGAAGCTTTTGCTATCTATTATACACGACTTAATCGATAAAGAAGTGTCAAAAATATATATATATATATATATATATATAACCAGATTTTATTGTAGCAGTTATCATAAATAAATGACAAAAAAAATCCCAATTCCTTAAGACTTAAGTGGTATAAACAAGTAAAAAAAAAAAAAAATCTGGTTTTCACAAAGGAGCCTTTCTTACGTTTACATAATAAGCAAGTAACACAGGGTGTTCGTAAAGTCACGCAACCAGAGGATAAGTTTTGCAATCCTCTTTTGGTTGCGTGACTTTACGATTACCCTGTACCTTACGTTGAAGTTTGCTACATATAAAGAGATAAAAGAAATGGGGTATATATATATATATATATATATATATATATATAATATATATATATATATATATATATATATATACACAGTTTTGTGTTTGCATGCACACGTGTATACACGTATGTGTATGAACACGTGTACGCATAAAACCGGTATACCGGTTTGAATGAACTTAATTCGGATATTTGCATGCAGATAAATCCGGTTATATTTTATTTATAATTTATAAATGGATCGACCACAACAGCAAAACTTGTCCACAAATTAAGAAAGTCTTAACAAAAACGTTTTATATATATATTTTTTTTTTGAGTAGGAGTTTGTAACTACTTAGAACAGAGCTGACTTCAAATTAATTTTAAGTATAAATTCTAAAGATAACTTCTAAATTTCTATTTTTTGAACTTAATTAGCGATAACGAAAAATAAAAAATTATTCCTTCACTTTAACATAAATGGCATTATTATAATTTTAATAGATAGAATAATAGTATTTAAGTTGCAAAGGACTATGTTGTTATTATTATTATTATATATTCATTATCAGTCAATTTTATTAAATTTTTCATAAAAAATGCTTTGCAAAAGTTTTGGATTCGTTTTTATGGGATTGGTATTATTTGGTATTTTATTATTATTAATATTATTATTATTACTACTCGACATTACAAATACCATCGAATGAAGGCTATTTTCATGTTATAAACTCTCTCTCTCTCATATATATATATATATATATATATAGTGGTGTAGTGCTGTGGGAACACGTGGGAACGGCGTTCCCTTACTTTTTTTGGTAGACGGAACGGCGTTCCCTCACTATTTCAAATAAATCCGAACTTACAAATCTCTAACGTCATGAAATTTTAAATCCCACCCCTAGAAGAAATATGAGAAAGAATCATTAACTGCTTCATTTCTTTTAGCTTCGACTGAGGCAATGCTAGCCTATAAAGATCTGGTGAAACAGTCACCACGGCGTACCAGTTGTTAACTTTTTTTTAGTTAATCATTCCAGTTGTTAGCTATTTTTATTGATCGTACTGGATGTCGTATATCTAATGACACTGGAAATACTGCATCTTCAACCTTGGAATATATCCTAATATCCAGTGCATATGACCTCAAAATATCCCTGAAATTGGTCAGATTTCAAAAGATTTCCCGGGGGGGCTTACAGTGCCCCCGGACCCCCAGCTGTATGGGCTCGCCGCGCTCGCCATTGTCCCCCCGCATCTGAGTAACACTTTCAAAATGCGTTCCCTCACTTCTTTATTTAGCACTACACCACTGTATATCTATATATATATATATATTATATGTATTGTAAAGTTGCATGTAATAAGATATGTATATTTTATTTTGGTGTGTATATTTTCGAGTTCCTAACATATCGTTCGAACTAGCTATATAGCAAGCTAGCTGCATCGCGTTCTAAGCTCGTTGAGATGGGTCCATTTACTAATTCAGAATCGCTATAGTCAATGTCAAGTTTGTTTACGTACTTAGGCTCAATAAATAAAGTTAAGTACCCAATTCGCTCGTCGCGGAAGGCCTTAGAAGGTCTTTGGCATCATTATTGCGATCAGATGCCATAAACGACTGGGCGGGTATGCGGTAGATCTGAGACGATAAATAAGATAGCTTCATCTGCCTTTTTATTCACTTCGATCAAAATTTGCATTTTAAATTTTTATCAACTTACGGCAAAAACTATAAATTTATCTTTTGCAGCTCTGCCCATCTTTACGTTCAGCCAAGTAGCCTCTTTTCCCAACTTTAATGGGCTAAAAAAAAAAAAACTGGCAAATGACTGACTGCGTACCCATGCATACGCGAAGAAGAGCCAAATTCGTCCGTAGGGATTTTTAATTATAGTTAAAAGTGCATAAATAATAAGAATTTATTTGAACTCAAAATTCAATCAAAATTCAATTCAAAATTTTAGAAAAAAAATAAATAATAAAAAAACATCTATTCTGAGGGCTCCCACGTCTGTTAAATAAGGCTCGTACCTTATAAATTAATACAAGCAAGTTTCTTTGACACGGAAAAATGTTTCTTGGCTTAAAAAACAGACGACAAAAAGCTCGTAATTTGGAGAATAAGTGAGGATTATCTCAAATACGACATTTAAAATTATGCCCACTTCCAATTTAAATACTTCAAATGGGTACGTTAATTTTTTTTTTTTTATCAAAAGTGACCTTTCGAAATAATAGAATATTAAAGAAAAGCTTTTTTATTTAAAAAACTTTTTTTTTTTTGTCTTCAACAGTGCCATGACACTGCGATGGAAAACAAAAGCATTTCTAACAGTTTCCCAAGCACTTCTTTACGCCTTCATACCTTCTCTAAACGAGAGGCCACGAATTTTCCGTGTCACTTTCACAAATGAAGAATTTAAAATAAAAATAAAAACGTGATTACAATATCTTGGGAAAGAGAGAGAGAGAGAGAGAGAGAGAGAGAGAGAGAGAGAGAGAGAGAGAGAGAGAGAGAGAGAGAGAGAGAGTTACAAGGACAAGAAGATGCCTCAAAGACCGTTCGCTCCACTCGGGGAGATTGCTTTTATTAAATTAGTTCATTTTTAAACTATTCTAGCTGTAGTAGAAACCTGGATAGAAGAACACGAGACTCCGCTCTCCCCGGCAAAGGCGGATGCGGAAAAAGGTTGAAGAAAATACCTTGACCCTGGAAAAGTAGCCAAGGAAATTTTACAGGAAAGAGGAGAATATACGAGGGTAATTCAATAAGTATCCGCACTTTTTATTTTCACATCTGATAGATTATAAACACATCACTTCTCAACATAGTCTCCGTTTCTCAATACACTTAGTCCAGCGATCTACGAGCTTCCTAATGCTATCACAAAAGAATGTGTTTGGTTGTGTGCGTAGCCAGTCATGCACCGCCTCCTTCAGGTCATCATCGCCTTGGAATCGCTGACCTCTCAAAGCGTCTTTTAGTGGTCCAAACAGGCAAAAATCCGAAGGTCGAGAATTTCAAATTTAAGTTCTTGAAGGCATTTTCTAGTCTGTGCAGCGGTATGAGGGCGCGCATTGTCGTGTAACAGAATAACGCCTTCCGACAATCTCCCTCTCCGTTTTGTGCGAATTGTTTGCTTTAACTCATTCCGAAGCGTGTCAGAATACGATGCACTTGTTACTGTAGTTCCACGCTCTAGATAATGTTTAAGGATAGGGCCTCGTGTATCCCAAAACAGTGTTAACATAACTTTACCTGCTGACGGCTGCGCTTTGAACTTCCTTGCAACGGGAGATGTTGGATGCTTCCATTGCATGCTCTGTCGTTTGCTTTCTGGTTCATAGTGATGGATCCAGGTTTCATCTCCAGTGATAATGCGCTCCAAAAAGTTTTCACCTTCATTATGATACCGCGCCAAAAGACGAGAGCAGACGTCCATACCTGGATCCATCACTATGAACCAGAAAGCAAACGACAGAGCATGCAATGGAAGCATCCAACATCTCCCGTTGCAAGGAAGTTCAAAGCGCAGCCGTCAGCAGGTAAAGTTATGCTAACACTGTTTTGGGATACACGAGGCCCTATCCTTGAACATTATCTAGAGCGTGGAACTACAGTAACAAGTGCATCGTATTTTGACACGCTTCGGAATGAGTTAAAGCAAACAATTCGCACAAAACGGAGAGGGAGATTGTCGGAAGGTGTTATTCTGTTACACGACAATGCGTGCCCTCATACCGCTGCACAGACTAGAAAATACCTTCAAGAACTTAAATTTGAAGTTCTCGACCATCCAACCTACAGTCCAGACCTGGCACCTTCGGATTTTTACCCGTTTGGACCACTAAAAGACGCTTTGAGAGGTCAGTGATTCCAAGGCGATGATGAGCTGAAGGAGGCGGTGCATGACTGGCTACGCACACAGCCAAAAACATTCTTTTGTGATGGCATTAGGAAGCTCGTAGATCGCTGGACTAAGTGTATTGAGAAACAGGGACACTATGTTGAGAAGTGATGTGTTTATAATCTATCAGATGTGAAAATAAAATTGTGAAAATAAAAAGTGCGGATACTTATTGAATTACCCTCGTATAAGCTAGCTCTAAAATTACGTTATGTACACATAGAACTTATATTTGTACTGATCTTATATCAACTGCTTGGTGTCGTCCCAAAAACCTCGACCAAACCGTTTTGGATTTTATAAAAAATATTTACAGTTCTATTTACCGAGGTATTGGGCCAACAAAGACCCCATGGCCCACTCCAGGCTAGCCCAAAAAGGATTAAAAAAGGTAAAGGGTAAACTCTCCGTATCGACACCCACGTACGCGCAAAACTATCACGCCGGCAAAGTGACGAAATACTTCTACGGGAAAGGAGTTGAAACAGGAATTGAGAACGGAAATCAGATTTTCTATACCAGCCCTCACCCGTCACGTGCATCCAGTCACTCAAGAGAGAGAAGAGAAAAGAAGAAATCGTGACGGCAAAAACGCAACTTTACCTCACCTAATTCATATCATGCATTTCTTTTTCGTTCTATGAAATTATGTACTTCTACATAATACTTATGTACCCTATACTTAACCATACTGTATTTACAAGGTAGGAAGTTTGTGAGTGTTTTCTATAAGTGAGTGTCTGTTATGTGTATGTGTCTGCCAACTATTTGAATGTCGCCGAATTTCAACTTGGGTCTCTCGTCGTGAAAAGTGTTTATGTGGCACGTGATATATTAAGTTGTTTATACTTCGCGGTGGTGCCACCGCGAGAGTAGAGAAAATCTCTTTCCGACGAGGATATATATATATATATATATATATATATATATATATATGGAGAGAGAGAGAGAGAGAGAGAAAAAAAAACGCTTTTGTTACTCGATTCAACTTGAGAAAAAGTCTCACCCGTAATTCAAACAACATGAAGAGCTTCGTCCGGTATTGATGAGTTGGTTGGTTGGTGTTGGTTCGTTTATTCAAAGCCGTAGCACAAACCTCTTTGGCCTTTTAGGGACTCCTTTTGGGGATTCCTTTATATAAAATAATTTTTACGGAGTGTTCGAATCCTCTGTTCACTCATTCATTGAGATTAGAGAAGGGGAAATGAAAATCACTTCATAAAAGTCACTAACCATGCATGACCATGGTACCTCGTCATAGCCAAAACGTTCACGAAATCCAGAAATGCTTTCGTGCATATATATATATATATATATATATATATATATATATATATATATAAAACAACATCGATGTTAGAAAAACATTAAAAAGGTCATTGAAACAAATTTAACATCAATAATAAAGTCTACGAATATGTGGAATACATTAACGAGACAAAATATCAACATTATTTCAGGAATTTTCTTCGTGAGAATATTTCATGACATTTCATGACTTAGCAGACATGAAAAATCCACTTTAAATTAAAATAAATAAATGAAAAAAAAACCTCATGAAGTAACTGTCTTATGCGGAAGACAGGATGTGTGAACTTCGTCCTGTCTTAAAAAAAATCGGATCACCCGAAGATCAGGGCCCCCATGTATTCTTGTATTTTACTTTACAGTACTAAATATAATAATAAATTAAATTGAATGCCCGGTTAGGTCAACTGTACGCCTTTGACGATTGGTTAGGTTAAGTCGTGATTTTATTTCGTTAGTTTTAACGAAGATATCATTTGGTAATTGAGGCTGGGGGCCCTGATCTTCAGGTTATCTAAAAAATGTACCTTTAGAAAACTACTGATCAAGATGAACCCTCTACCCTACCCCCAAAAATAGTTGAAATTACTAAATTAATTTTGTAGTTTTGAAAATAACAATATTTTTGACTCGTGTTCAAAATTTCCCCCTCGAGTAATGGAGAATAATCTATACTTAAAATAACTTAATATTTGCGCGCTGTACCAAAGAGTTAATCCATCTATATACTGTACGATTAATCCGACTCTGTATTACAATTTCGCTAACCATGCTAACTGTTCCAGTAAAACTTTAAATAGTACAACCACGGAAGAGTTCGATTAACCACAGTATAGAGCTGGATTAATCACTCGGTATCGTGTACTAACAGTTAACCACTTATTTGGTGTAGTCTGAACCAAAGTTTATTTTTCGTACTTAATCTCAACTACGAGTAATTGAAGGGTCAGAATCCATTTAGATGCAAAAACTTGAGTTAAAATAACTCAATAGTGTTTTTGGACAGTGTGTACTCACGACCAAATCATATTAATTCTCTCAAAAGATTCAATAAAATTGGGGATGTTCCCAAATGCGTGGAATATAAAATCTCCCAAGTACATGCGTGAATGAAGGGAGAGATTCCATCTCATTCTCATATGTTAACGCATCATTCATTCACGTTCCAGTGCCACCCCAACAAAATAAAAAACAACTATATTAATTCACCCCAACCAATATATAGAACCAATAAATAGGGTCTGCGAATGCGAACTAACCATACAAGTTATGTATACGATTATGAACTTAACCTCGCAGTAATTATGATAAAGCAAAGCATTGTTGCTTCCCACTGCTGATGAACCGCGTACGAAAGAAAGCCTCGTTAGTACGTTGACCTTCTATGTACTTGGCAATGATATTGCGAGCTGCTCTTGTCCTGAATGGGTGTATAAGTCAAGTGGTACTTTGTGTAAAACATTGAAACTAACTCTCTCTCTCTCATGCACGATGAAGGGTTAATATATATATAATTTGCATACACATATATGTCTCACCTATTATATAAAGGTGTTTCTATACACGCGTCGTCGTGTCGTGTTTGAGTCCTGCATGCGTAGGAGGGAGAGAGAGAGAGAGAGAGTTATTTTCTCAACCCCCCTCTACCCCTCGCACTTTCAGCCCCTTTCAACCCCCTTCCAACCCCCGCTAATGACGCTCCTTAAAGATACGCGCACGATAGGCAAAACGGATCATGCGGGTAGCAACGAGAGAGAGAGAGAGAGAGAGAGAGAGAGAGAGAGATATTCGTTTGTGAATGATTAGTCGGTGAAGTCACGCTCGTTATGTACGATCGACTGAAAAAGTCCTGAACGATATCAGTAAGAAACATGAAAGGTTCCCCACAGGATTTTTTTTGATCGATTGTACATTCTTATAAAACTGGCGACAAAGGAGTAACTTCAGCAGAAGAGAAGATGTGAATATTCTCTCTCTCTCTCTCTCTCTCTCTCTCTCTCTCTCTCTCTCTCTCTCTCTCTCTCTCTCTCTCTCTCTCTCTCTCTCTCTCTCTCTCTCTCTCTCTCTTACTTACTTTTACAGGCACTTGCGGGCGTCATTGGACGATATATACCGCGGCACCCAGTTTGTTTGAACGTCTTGTACAAACTGGTTGTACAGGTTCCAACCGAGCCCGGAGGGACCTTAGAATGGACTCGTATATATAAATGCACGATGGTTGTGTTGATGGACAATAACATACAAACTACATTCAACCTATCTATGACGCCCAGGACCTACATCCAGCTCAGTAGTGAAAGAAACCCCGAGTCACACTACATAATTCCTTGATATTAATTTTTTTATTATTATTAAATATTTTAGCATCTAAAAGGGCTTTGATTTAGCTGGAAAATCTCAACAAAAATCCATTTATATTTTTAAAAGGATTATAACTGCTAATTTAAGCTCTGAAAACATCACACTTTTATCTTATTACCTCACACACACACACACACACACACAACAATAATAATAAAAAAACAGATAAGGCTAATAAAGTCTGGGCTTATCTCGTGTACAGGGAAACATTTCTTGGTTGGAGTGATTTTTAATTTTTGAATTTGTTTCCTAATCTGAAACTGCTCATTGCATCCTACGTGAATGAGGAACCTCCACTATCACAAATGTCCTCCAACAAATGAAGATTGCAATTCACTCAACTCATATTTTACTCCCAATTCCGTCTTCCTTCCCCCACGTATGCAGCTTTCAAGACCCCCATCACGCACCCCTTCCGTTAAAAAAAAAAAAAAAAAATTTAACAAGCGTACACGGTCAAATGTACACATAAAAAAAAAAAAAATCTAGACTAAAACAACCATAATTCATGGTGAAATAACTATTTAACAATCAACCCATTCAAATGGTTATAATTCAATCCCCCCCCCCCCCAAAATCGAGTTTTAACCATGTTTCTCTCTCTCGCATCGAACTTTCAAATCGTTGAATTGATTCTCAGCTTTGGTTAACAGTCAAATAATTGGTTACTGAAACTGGGAGAGATATATATATATATATATATATAGGGTGAACCAAATGTAGGTGGACAGTAAATGATAACGTTTATTTGGAGAATACATATTTAATTTTTTTGTATACTATAATACAAAATAAAATTTAAATAAATTTAGTTATAATATTTAATATAATAAAACACAAACACCATAGTTTAATGAACACCATAGTTATAATATAATATAACACAAACCGTATTCAACCTACTGTCCACCTACTTTTGGTTCACCGTGTATATATATATATATATATATATATATATTATAGTGGAGTTATTCTATAGCTATTAAAACACCTTCAAACATTTATTTATCGGAAGAAACCTAAAATTGAGCTATTGACACGTGCGTGTCTCGAAGATCGAGAATATATGTACACAGGGTGTTTGTAAAGTCCCTATCTATTTCGTTGAATTAACGGTTATTTATTTATTTTTGTTGCAGAACCCTATGAAAATGAATGTACAAGAACGGGTGATGGTGGTGACACTTCGGATTAAGGGAAAGAAATGCAAAGAAATTAGAGAGAGGTTTGAAAGAACATTTCACAAGCCAGGTCCTACAGACGAGACAATTCGTGATTTGGTTAATAAATTTAAAAGAAAGGGGATCTGTTCATGATGAATCAAGATCTGGACGTCCAAGTGTCTCTGAGCATGCTGTAAATGCGGTACGTAATGTTATCGTTAAACATCCAAGCGTGTCAATTCGCACCACATCACGTAGACTCGGGATACCCAAATCAACTGCCCACAAAATTTTGAAATCGACGTTGAAGAAAAGTTATCACATTCAGGTGCTTCATGATTTACGTGAAGAGGATTATCCAAAGCGAAGTGCGATGTGTGCCGATCTTGTTGAACACATTCAGAATGAAAATCTAATGGACCACATTCTCTTCGGTGATGAAGCAACTTTCCACACGCGTGGAAAGGTTAATCGCCATAACTGCCACATATGGGCTAATGAAAAGCCAGTTGATTTCTATTCAATGGAAACAAGATTCTCCTAAAGTTACTGTCTGGTTGGGTATGACCAAATCTAAGATTTATGGGCCCTTTTTCTTTGCTGAAGCTACAGTTACGGGGCTTATTTATCTGGACATGCTTCAGCAATTCCTGGAACCCCAGCTTCATTCAGATGGCATTTTAAACACCGTCGTCTTTCAACAAGATGGGGCACCTTGTCATTACGCAAACATTGTTCGGGAGTACCTAAATGAACGATTTCCAAATCGGTGGATCGGACGTGGAGGCAACAGAACCTGGGCGGCTCGATCTCCCGATCTAACGCCCTTAGATTTCTTTGCATGAGGCTTAATCAAATCAAACGTCTATCAAACGAGGGTTACAGATCCGCAAGATTTACGTGCTCAGTTACAAAAATAACCCCCGTCATGCTCGAAAATGTGTTCCGCAGTGCTGCTGACAGATTCGAACTCTGTAGAGATACTGATGGTGTTCATGTAGAATCATATGCTTAAGTATTCATTAAATGTATGCCTTCTATTATATTGTTATTGAATTTTACCCTTTTTGCTACGTTTTCACTGAAATAGATAAGGACTTTATAAACACGCTGTATGTATGTATGTACAGTATATAAAATTCAACCAAAAATTAATATCTTTATGCCCCCTTACCTCCTCCCCCACCTCAAGAGAAAAATATAACGTAGACTCCCCCCCCCCCCCATCACCCCAAAATAATAATTTATAGAATCCTTCTGGAAAACTTCTATTTTTTAAAGGTTTTGCGCGTTTTTGTTTTTTTTAACTTTTTAAATAAAAGTTTCCCAAAAAAAAGAGACAGATTTGCATGAGAAAATTTTGTCTCGAAAAGAAGGTAAAATTTTTTACTTGCGAGCGTCTTTTTTTTTTTTTTTTTCAGTCTCTCTTCAACCGACGCTTTCTCTCAAGCAGACAATGACTCGTCTTGAACATGCTCTCAACAATTTTCGACATGTTTTCAACATGTTCTGAGCATGAACTAAAACATGTAATAAAACTAAAGAAGAAAAAATATATTACGCTAAAATTACAACCAAACCAAACAAAAACACTTTAATTAAATTTTAAAAAAAGTTTAAAAACAACAAAAGATGTAATGTTTATATATATATATATATATATATATTTTTTTGATCCTGAACAGTTGTTCAAATTCAACAAAGGTTAACAAAACTAATATATATATATATATTATATATATATATATATATTATATATATATATATATATATATATATACTACATTACTGCTTAAAAGTTTGGAAACACCAGAATGTGCATTTATCCATTTAAAAATAATTTCAATAACAGCGCGGGAATGTATAAAATTGACAATATCCTGTTAAAATTCCTTTTGCCTCTCATTAACTCTTGTTAATTATGTGCTAATCTTTTTGTTTTTCCGTCCCGCTGTTTATATTTTGGGCATCTCGCCTTCTCCCTTCATTCCCTAACGAGGTGTACTTCTGAATACACGAAAGGCCTTGGAAACATTTTTCTTTTACCTTGTGGGTTTGCATCATTCATTCATTTCATGTGTTTAATTGTGAAATTCATCCCATATATATATACACACACACTACTGTACAAAAGTCTTAGGTACCCTTGTACAGTTGCGTTTTTTCTTTTTTTAATAATTATATTGGATATTTCAGCATGTTATTGTTGTTTTATTATAAATATAAATTATAATGTATAGTCAATAATCTCAGTAATTAGGCAGTTTAACGAAGATGTTTCATCAAAACGTGCTACTGCTGGAGATAGAACGGGATTTAACACAAAGTTTCTAGGTACTACTTTACAAGATATTCTAAGCTCATTCAGTAACAGTTTGTAAACAGAACTTCTATTGTAGGTTTTTGTAATTGTTTAATGCTTCTAACTAAATGAAATGTAATTTTTTTTAATAAAATTTCTTAATTGTTAATTTTCTCTCTTTTTCCAGATAAAAGCATAAAATTGTACATAAAATATCTATTGCAACTCGACACCGGGTGGTATTATTGCACGAGCAGGGTCAATCTCAATCAGAAATATCGCGACAAACTGGGGTATCAAGATGTGGTATTCGAGCAATTTTGAAGAAACAGCGCGAAACAGGCAAAGTTGAAGATCGAAAACGGAGTGGAAGGCCAAGGAAACTTTCTAAAAACGATGAGAGACACCTTAAGCTAACATCTCTCTGAAATAGACGAAAATCCAGTGCGGAACTTTCGGCAGAACTTTCCCAGACTTCAGGATTACGAGTCCACTCATCCACCGTGAGGAGATCACTCATCAGAAATGGTCTTAATGGTCGAGTGGCAATCAAAAAGCCATTTCTCAGGAAAGGAAAAGAGTCAAAGAGGCTCAAATATGCTCAAAAGCACAAGAATTGGAGTGCTGACCAGTGGAAAAGGGTCCTCTGGAGTGACGAATCAAAATTTGAAATTTTTGGCACAAAGAGAAGATAGTATGTGAGAAGAAGAAACGGAGAACAATTCAAGGAAATGCGTTTGTAGCCAACAACTAAGCATGGTGGAGGATCTATCCAAGTTTGAGGCTGCATTTCAGCAAATGGTGTTGGGGATCTTACCAAAATTGATGGAATACTGAATGCAGAAAGATACTGACAGATCCTAATTCATCATGCTGCGCCATCAGGTCGGAGATTAATTGGGCAAAATTTTATTTTTCAGCACGACAACGACCTTAAGCATACTGCCAATGTAGTCAAAACCTATTTGGATAATAAAAAAACGTGGAGACTCGCAACTGATAGAGTGGCCTCCCCAGAGCCCTGATTTAAATATTATTGAGGCTGTTTGGGATTATTTAGACAGAAAGAAGCGAGAAAAGCAGCCAAAATCGAGAGAAGAGCTATGGCAGGTCCGTTTAGATGCATGGAACAACATTCCAGCGGATTTCTTACAGAAACTCCAGGATAGCATTCCAAATTGAATCGCAGCAGTTTTGCGGGAAAAGGGCGGTCATACAAAATACTGACTTTCGACAATTGTATGTAACTTTTCAGTACTTATGGTGAGGGTTCTCTAATAAATGATGGTTCTCTAATAAATGATGGTTCTCTAATAAATGATGGTTCTCTAATAAATGATGGTTCTCTAATAAATGATGGTTCTCTAATAAATGATGGTTCTCTAATAAATGATAAATCTTGACGCTAACACGTGTATTTTAACCTTTGAAATTGGGAAAATTTATCAATACAAAATTTTTTCAGACCTGCCTAAGACTTTTGCACAGTAGTGTGTGTGTGTGTGTATCCCCATTTTGCCTTTATAACAGTTTGGACTGTGTTAATAATACTGTCAGTGTATTTCTTCACCAGTAATGGTGAAATATTCATCCAAATATTATGCAGGTCTTTCCACAGTTGTTTAGCATTAGATAGGTTCATTTTATCCTCCTTAGCGTCTACAGAGTTCCATATAGCCTCAATTGGATTCATATCGGGACCTTGTGATGGCCATTCCATAATTTTTAGTGCTCCAGTGTCCTCTTTCCCCTTCGAGTACGCTTTTAGAATCTGTGTCGTGTGTTTGTGGGTCGTTATCTTGTTGGAGGATGAACCCTTGTCCGATCAAACGCTTTCCATCTGACACAGAATGCGGCTGAAGAATTCGCTCGTACTTCTCTTTAGTTAGAGTACCATCGGTTTTTACGAGGGAGCCAACTCCAGGTGAATTTATGGGTCCCCAAACATTGATAGATGGTTTTAAGCACGTATTATTATATCTCTCACTCTGTTGCCGTCGTACGTACTGTCTTCTTTCATGCCCAAAGATTTCAAATTTTGACACGCCTGTCAACAGAACCTTCGCCCAGTCAAACGACATCCAGTGGGCATGATTTCGTGCATATTTTATCCTCTTAGACTCGTTTCAGGTACAGTTTTTGGCAGCAACGATTCCGTGCAACCCTTTCTCCCGTCGCGATGACGTTGTATTGTTACGTTAGTGCCCTGTGAAGATATTAAAGTTCCGTTGCACACTACTACTCGATTGTCTTCTATACCTCGTGCATGTAAACGTCATGTAACTGGTCTCGAGACTTTGTCGTTTTTCTTGGCCTTCCTTTTGGTGTTTGTCTTTAGTTGACCCCTTTTAGAGAAATGTCTAGTTTTTCCCAATTTCTTTAACAGTATATCTTTCTTCTCGTAAAGTCACGATCTTTATGCGAATATCTTCTGGTATCTGCCGTACTGAAGTCATTGCATGTGAAAAAAAAAAAAATCAGTTGAATCCACTTGTAAAAAGAGTTCAAGGCGTTCATCTTTCGACAGATGATGTAGAAAACTAGGAATGTTTATAAAACACATTACGTACCACTATTTTCTTGGAAACATTCTATAAACGCAACTATTCTACTGTAGTTAAACAAAGAATGAAAAAACTAGTTGTTTAAAATCGATTTTCAATGAAAGGAACAAGGAATACCTGAGTGATGCAGTTGTAAGAATGCTTTCAGATAGTTAACCGATAACCTTGTAGGTTACTGTTTGTATTGCGCACGCGTAACGTGAACGAGTAAAATTACGCTATTTGGGAACATTTGTTGCCAAATTTCAGATTTTGAGTAGAATCTGGAGCATTTTTGGTCAATGTTAATGGCGTTTCTAAATACAGTACTATATATATATATATGCTTTCCGGTGCAATTATTTAAACAAAATTCTACTGTGATCATTAATCTAAATATTGCGAGGTCTGTAATTATATATAAATATCCGTGGATCATTAAGACTAAATATGAAAAATTGAAATGTGAAGCGAGGTATTAATTAGTGACAACTTGACCTTGAAAAAGCATCAGTCATCCATCAACAGTGAAATTTCGTGGGAAGTAATTAAAAAGTAATTGAGAAACACCACTAAACCCAAACGAATTTGAACCCCAATAATATTCGTGTGTGTGTGTGTGTGTGTGTGAAGTTAAATGTAATTATTATATGTATACAAGGCAACACATGGCTGATTATTATTAGAGACAATATTCTTGGGCAGCAAAAAACCAATTTCTAATATTTAACGTTTCCAAACTCTGCTTACATACAACATTCGGTTGATGGAAACACGCAACAGAACCTATTCCTAATAACGGAGGTTGTTATCATAAATAATTGTAAGCGACTGTAAATATAAGTAATTTTTCAGGGCGGAAAAATAAATGGTAAAATAACCATAAACAATCACAAATATTATATAATTTGTCATGTATACACACACAAAAAAATATTATATAATTTGTCATGTATACACACACACACAAAGCCGACCTCCCGACCCCCTTTCCACCCCACCCCCTCCCCGACATGTAGAATTACTTCATTTTAAAACTGAAGTGATGGTAAATTTTTTCGCTTCATTAGATGACAAAAAGTGACTCAAGAAAAGGATATATATAAAAAAAAATTTGAATCCAACCATCTAAATTGGGCGTGTAACACCTCTTTTTGAAGGCGGTGATCTTCACTAGCTACTAATTACAGACCGGTTTGCTCACCCCTGTTTTTAGTAAAATATTTTTGAGAAAGTTGTTTTTAACGAGAATGCATCTTTATTTATAGACCTCTAATCTCCTGTATATAGGTTCCGTATCAATATGGATATGGCGAAAAGGAAATCTATATATAATGAAATAGCCGTCTTTCACCTAGTACTGATAATATTGACATAGAGAGAAAAAGGTCACTGTACGTAGAATCTCTTTCTCTATGGACTTGAGCAGAACTTTTGATATTATACATCATGCGTGAGATTTTTCTTAATAAACTCTGGGTGTCTGTAGTTAAGGGCATGTTAATGATTGTTTCAAAACCTATACTCGTACAACAGATATCAAGCAGTGCGTCTCTGTATAAACAAACACCTTATGTATATGCATACGCTCGTCAAGACTGAAGATTGAACGCGATGCGCCTCAGCAATATACTATATAGGGTTGTCTAACCTCCTTCGTAATGGCAAAGATCACGTGACGAAGGAGACCTACAGCTTTACGTGGAATCCAAACCATCTACGGATCGCTACATCATCTAAACGGAAAGGACGGTCACTTATTCATGCTCTACTGATCCGGTGTACTTCAAGGTTCCGTTTTAGGTCCCTTACTGTTTTCGCTTCACATCAATAATGAAATACTCTTAATGTGTTTAAATATTTTTTTTTTTATCTGCAGTTGATACAACACTGTTTGCTATTCTTTTTTATTTTTAAAGGACACTGTAAAAAAAATACACCTTCAGTGTGCTGAATTTGACAATGTTGTTGATTGGCTGACTTGTAACAAGTTTTTTTACTTAGAGTCGATAAGACAAATTTTATAACTTTTACTAACAAAGAAAATGTGTCTTAGAATGAATTAAGTGCTTGACAAAGAATGATTATAAGAGAAGCACAATATATATATATATATAATATATATATATATATATATATATATATATTATATATATATATATATATATATAATTTGGAAAACTGTTTGCAATTCTGTTTAAACTCAAATGCATACGTGGTCCCAAATATATTTTAATCTACAGTTTCGGAAATAAGTTCGCCTACAATATAAACTTTCAAAAGAGCAAACAAATTACTAATTGGCAATATTCTGTTTTTATAAAGATATTTTATTTTTTTTTTTTGGTGACTAATAAAATTTTAAATATGAAACATTTTTTTTTATGATTTTCAGAATTTTATTGTCCTAGTCGAATTTTTTTCCGAAATGAACATCAAACTCTCGTTCTTCCTTACATCTGTTCTATCCTATACTGCGCATATAAAAATACGTAGTTACCTTCGACAGAAAGTCTGTTATTCAAAATCAGGGTAAAGGAACACTATAGCTAATACTGAATCCTGTGCTGCTCACACTCAGACTAATCAATCTTGAAACTTTTAAAATTAAATCATAAAGTGGTCCTATAAATCTAACTACATCTTTTAAAACTATATTTTACATATATGTTTTCAAATATATTTTATAAAAAATTATATATATATATATATATATATATATATATACAGGGTGCGCAAAAGTCGCGCACTATAGAATTCTCAGTGTTGACTACAATATATTTTTTCTTTTAGGTAGGGAATGGCTGCGAAATTAACAATAGACGAGAGGGTAAGCTTGGTTTTAATGTATGGAATCCAAGTACTATAAATCGATGAATCAGTACAGAATTCAAATTCTGCACCGATTCATCGATTTGTAGTACCTGGTGTTCCATATATTAAAACCAAGCTCACCCTCTCGTCTATTGTTAATTTCGCAGCCATCCCCTACCTAAGAAAAAAATATATTATAATCAACTTTTGTGCCACCCTGAATATATATATATATATATATATATATATATATAATAAACTACTTCACATTTTCTGAAAAATCTGCAAGCTCATAAAGTCAAAACTTACCTGAAGCGTGAACATAAGATTAAATAAATGATGTTTAACTTTTTACGGTTGATTAAAAAAGTCCTGTTGTGAAACTTACTATCTTACCGATTAATACTGGTAAGATCGTAAGATATTGGGGTTTCATGGTTCACGACAGGACTGTTCAGTTTCTGAAAAAAGTTCGCATAGAAATATAAAATTCCTAAAAAGAATAAAAATAATTACTAATTACAAATGACTGGGTTTTGCTTTTCAAATTTTATGACTATCACCAAACGGAATAAAATTTCCCCCTCTCTCCCGCAAAAAAGAAAACTATTACCAATTAGTAATTTTTTTGTTTTTAAAAAATATTTCTATGCGAACTTTTACCGAAACTACATAATAATGTAGGTTCCTTTCACAGTTTCCCTAAAGGATCGTTTATTTTAGCAATCAAAAGTTGTTTTTGTATAACCCTGTTTTACCAAAGGCCAAAATTTTCCATAAATCGAGAGTTAAGTACTCTGTTCACCGAAAATTGGGGTGATTCAGAAAAACCGATAATTTTGGACACTCCTAATTTATTTTTTCAGTCGAAAATAACTACTTAACAGAACCAAAACAAATGGTTCTCGCAAACGCCAGACGATTTTTATCCAGTATGAGACAAGAGCCCCGCATAGGTATCAGCCATCAAATGGTTAAAAACAAGCTAATAAAGATAGAAAAATTGATAGCGTTTCACGAATTTATCTTAACATTGTGTTAAGGCGACCCATTTTAGAACATTGGAAAAAAATCCTCTTGTTTGCCCAACAAAAATGAGTGTTGTTGAGGATATTGTTGCTTATTTCAGTTGATCTTAACCAATCCTATCGTTTTGAGGATACTGTTGCTTATTTTCGTTGAATTCAACCAATCCTATCGTTACTCGTATAATAAGTGAATTGCTGAAATAAGTGTATCGCTAACGCAACAAATGTGACTCATAAAGTAGAAGAATTTCTTGAAAATCTAGGATTAGATTTAATGGAAAACTGTAAAAGTGTATAAGCTCTTCTAGACTACTGCAGCAACATGTAAAACCGATTACTCGAATAGCAATTAGAGTAATGGTTCCTAATCTCGGGTCGCGACCCAAATCAGGGTCGCGGGGTTCCTCAAGTACGGTCACGAAGGGTCACTATATTCACTATTTCTTAATTCAATTTATATTTATATACATATTTAAATTTTATCATAAGCCTGAGGGTCGGGACTAGGGAAGTCCAGTTGGGTGGTTAATTTAGGGTCGCAGCAAAAAAAGGTTAAGAACCACTGAATTAGACCAATAACGATAAAAATCAGCTGTTTAGTTACATAAATAATAATTATTTGCGCATAGAATACCTATGATATACAGAAGTAAAAATAAATTAGTTACCCTTCTTTTATTAAAAATATATATATATATATATATATACAGAGAACAAATATAATAAAATAAATATTCACTGGTCTAATGTACTGCAATTCTGCAACTCCTACGTTTGTATAAAAATTAGCAGTTTTATTTCAAAAATTTTTAAACGAGTTAATAACAAGTTTATACTATCACCATAAATATCTAGTACAAATTAGAAAAGGTAACGCTCATTAACAAGCATACTTGTAGAAACATGGTATACTATGTAAATATATATACACAGTAGGTCCTATATACAATATATACACTGATAACTGTGTTGTCTTTTCATAGTCCAAAGCGAACATATAAAACTCAGTATACTAGAAAAAATGTTTAGTGCGTGTAATTGTTGTTGGATTAACTAAGGCAACAACTTGCATAACAAAGCAGCGCTATTAAACAAATTGTCCGTAATTGTTATGTACTGGCACGATGAGTCAGTAATGTTATATTAACAAAATTAGTATTGTCGTTTCAGCTATTTTTATACGTGTCTAATATATGACAATTGTTGTCACAACTATTGTTGTGTTTTTTTTCAACTATTTTTTTCAGTGAAGGTACGTTTAATTTAAAGTAATATACAGAGTGTCTCAAAAAGGTCCGAAATGAAGTAAAAATTCGTATCTCTTACAGTAAATGCTGTAAACAGTAAATATAAGCGCCTTGCAACACCTGTAGACTACTAACCAGATTTACCGAATTTATAAAGCCGCATTCATACAAACATTTTAAAAAAATGTATCGTCAAAACTCAAACACTGGGCTAGAAGCACAGTATCGATTGGATGTGTGTTGAGCTACAAATGTTGCACATATCGAGATTGTCTAACTCCTAAAGTAATTTTAATCTGTTGTAAACTCTTCATATAGGCAAAAAAAAAAAATATATATATATATAGTATATATAAAAGCCCCTAAAACCAAAAAATAAACTAATAATTATATACGAACAAAAACACAAAAATGTTGACTTAAAATAAAGCTCGTGTGGGCACGTTATAAATTTAAAATACCATAAATAAAATAAATAAACCAAGATATAAATATACAATCGTCGAAAATTATGCTCGACCCAGCAAACAAACTAACACGGAAAGAGAGAGAGAGAGATTGGTACAAGAAAGTCCTTTTGAGGAATCGCATCTCAAAATTTCGAGACTTCGAGATCTTCACTGAAAAGGACAAATAAAATGGCGGAACGAAAAAAAGAAGTTATCTGATATGGGGGAAAAAAAAAAACCCACTCAAAATAATTTAACTCAAAATTTTAACCCAAATTGTAAACAAACATCAAGAGTTTTCTATCACTTTAAAAAAAAAAGTTGTACCCAAACTATGAAAAGGGTAAAAAAAAAGGGGGGGGTGTGGGTTTGATTTTTAAAAAATATATACGAGGTTGATCTATTTATACCCACTTCCAAAAAGGAAATTTTTTTTTAAAATTTAATTTTCGTTTTTACAATTTCAACTAACCTAACATTAAGTAACCTAACCTACAACTTAACGAATGATGAGTTGGAGAAGGGAAATTAACAATTTAAGGGGGGAGGGGGCTGGTGCTTAAATGGGTATAGTTCTGAAGGATATTAAACAACACTGGATGACGGTGGGTAAATACAATTCTATTTACACATATCATCGTCTTATATTTCTTCTTCAACAGATACCTAAACAGTACCAAAATGACGTCACATTTTATATAAAAAAAATGATATATATATATATTTTTTTTTGCGGACCGGCGAATTTCATAAAATAATAGTCTTGCCATTAAGTGCTCCAATGGAGGTCTTTTCAGTTTTGGGATAATGGTATCTTACCCAGAAACCAGATTATCCGATAAAGATAAAAAAATATAATCGAAAATATTTTTCTTTTAAAATCTTAATTCAGTTGCACGAAAATCAACATTCAACATTATTGTTGCAAAGAATTATTATAGCACGATATACTATATATAAAACCCTATAAATCTAATCCTAATTTATTACCCTATTAATTTCTTTGGATAAAAAGTATAGGATATATAAATATTATATATATATTATATATTATTACAAAAATTATCTTCTATGAGATAATGTTCACCGATACATATCGCGTAGCTTGTATCTTTCTTCTGATTTTAAAACTAAGCTTACCTTCTTTATCTCCATATATATACTGTATATATATATATATATATATATATATATATAATATATATATATAATGCAAACAACCTCATACGGGAAAGACTGCGTAAACTAAATTTGTACTCCCTGGAAAGAAAAGAGAGAGGTACACCATAACTACGAGAGCCACTCACTATATTATTGCCCCACCTTTTTTTTTACTTTCCAAGTTTCCTCGTAAGTTTCCAGAAATTTTGTACACAAATAGTTACATACCTTTTTTACGAGTTTTTATTTTTCCACATAGTTTCTATCCTTTTCTACGGCTTTCCTCCACCTCGAAACGAGGGCTTTTTATTCCTTGTTGGTAAAAGTCCGTTGGGTTCCGCTGGAGCCACCTCTTAACCTCCTCAACAACCTCATCGTCCACTCTGAAACTTTCTTCCACAAATAGCATCCTTCATTGGCCCAAACAAATGGAAGTCCGGAGGTGCCAGATCCGGGCTGTATGGAGGGTGGGTAACGCAGTCAAGCGCATTTTTGTGATGGCCTCTCTTCTTTGCAAACTGTTGTGTGGTTTTGCGTTATCGTGCAAAAGAAGGACGTCTTCCAGTTTTCTCTCTGGTCGAATCGCTTTATACGTCTCTGGAGTCTCTGTAGGGTAGCAATATATGCCTCTGAGTTGATTGGTTGTTCTTTCTTCATAATGTCCACCAGAATCACCCCTTTCATGTCCCAGAAAATGGTGGCCATAACCTTTCCTGCAGAGGGAACCATTTTAAACTTTTTCTTGCGTGGGGAGGCTGCGTGATGCCACTCCATGGATTGGTGTTTTGTTTCAGGTTCAAAGTGGTGTACCCAAGTCTCATCCCCAGTCACAATTCGTGAAAGTCATCCCCTTCTGTCTCGTATCGAACCAACGACTCGGAAGCAATTTCTTTTCTTTGGGCTTTGTGATCTTTAGTCAGTTCGCGAGGAAAAAACCGTGCGCACACTTTTGAGTATCCCAGTTGCTGAATTATCGTATTCACACTTACTTCACTAATTCCTAGCTCCAGTGATAGCTCCTTGTATGTGACGCGCCGATTTGATCGAATGATGCTGTTAGGACGTTTCACAGTGTGAGATGTCACAACCGATGCCGGGCGACCGCTGCGTGGCATATCATCGAGGCTGGCTCTCCCTCTCTCCGATGATCTCACACGTTTAGACCAGCATCCAACTGTGCTTCGATCAACAACAGCGTCTCCGTAAACGTTTTGTAGACGTTTGTGAATATGTCCAACTGTTTCCTTCTCTGCCGTTAAGAACATCCCCTTCTGTCTCGTATCGAACCAACGACTCGGAAGCAATTTCTTTTCTTTGGGCTTTGTGATCTTCAGTCAGTTCGCGAGGAAAAAACCGTGCGCACACTTTTGAGTATCCCAGTTGCTGAATTATCGTATTCACACTTACTTCACTAATTCCTAGCTCCAGTGATAGCTCCTTGTATGTGACGCGCCGATTTGATCGAATGATGCTGTTAGGACGTTTCACAGTGTGAGATGTCACAACCGATGCCGGGCGACCGCTGCGTGGCATATCATCGAGGCTGGCTCTCCCTCTCTCCGATGATCTCACACGTTTAGACCAGCATCCAACTGTGCTTCGATCAACAACAGCGTCTCCGTAAACGTTTTGTAGACGTTTGTGAATATGTCCAACTGTTTCCTTCTCTGCCGTTAAGAACTCGATAACAGCTCTCTGTTTACAACGCACATTACTGTAAACGCCATTTTCGAAACTGCGTTAACGATCGGTTTTATACAAGGAGGGGAGGTTCAAACTGGAAAATACGGTTATGTGAAGCGAAGAAAGTTCAAACTTACGGCCCAAAAGACATTTCAGCCCCATGGCCTATTATTTAGTTAAGAAAAAGGGTGGGGCAAAATATTGAGTGCCCCTAGTACATATGGAAAATGATCGAAAAACTGGTACCAAACCTCAAACTAAACTCAATTACCATTCAAACAACGCTGGAAATAGGAAGGCAGAATGTGTAGTGTTCCCAAATAAAGGCCCGACAAGGGACCTCTTCAACACTGAAGGAAAATAGCTTGGTTGTCAGGGGGCCAAAACTTTTTAACCAGTTTCCAAAGTACCTCAAAAACGTTACAGGGGTCAAAGTTGAAGTCTTCAAGAGAAGACTAGATTCATGGCTCAGGACGGTACCAGATGAGCCAGGTGTACCTGGCTATGTGCGGTGGAGCGCAAGAAAGCAACTCGCTCCTCCATAAAGCCAGGCCGAGGCGGGGCCACCAGCTTCATCTTCGTGTGAAGAGAGACCAACACACGGAACATCAACGAGGTTAACGATATATATATATATAATATATGATCACTACCGTCGAGGAATTGAAATCGCTAAAACGTCCTTAATTCTTCTAAATTGGGGCGCGTATATATATATTAAGTTCCGCGGAGACCAGTGTTTTTAACAAAGTCGAAATTTGTTACAAAGATCATGAGTGGCCGAAATTGGTCATGGGAAATAACTAACCAATCTACTCTGTAAAAACAACCACAGTCTAACCTGGTGTAATCTCGTCTCCTGAAACTATACTATATATATATATATATATATAATATATATATATATATATTATCTATATATATGATTTATTAAGAATTAAATAGGAATATAATAATAATAATAATAAATATAAATAATAATAGAGTATGACGTCACAGTACATATACGTCTACCCTAAAAAATATTCTATTTCACAATCTGTCTGGCCACAAGTTTTCTAAAATTATAACATGACTGTTTGCTCATTTTCAGGGTCAAACTAAATAGTTTTTTAATTGTATTTTATGAAGGAATTTATATATATACATATATATATATATATATAATATATATATATATATATACACACACAAAATGTCCTTCGGTAAAATAATAAGATCTAATTCCAACATACAAAATCATTTGAAAATAGTTCATTATGATTATATGCAGGGATTAGACTCATATATATATATATTATATATATATATATATATATATATATATATATATATTATTATATATATATATATATATATATATATATGTTGACCATGATTTAGAATCATAAAAAATTAATAACTAAACATACCGAACCCAGAATTCCTTCCCCAAATTATGGATTTTAGTTCTGGAGAAAGGCCCTAAGGCTTTTGTATGATACATAAAAAAAAAATGTGTATTATAAAACGCAGATTATATATATATATATATATATATATATATATATATATGCAGTCAAATCGCTATTAAATAAAAATTATATTCCATCAGAAATAAAAACACATTTTTATAATATCGCATAAAATACTTGATGCATGGTTCTCACAACCAAAATACGATGTATGGTTTAACCACTTTACAACCTATCAAACGTACTTTAGTCAATTTCAGAACGCAATGACTGCGCTAACCATGCTCATTCTTCTTATAGCAAAACTTAAATGGTTATAGTATCATCATCGTCATGGTTGATTTAACCATTAGATTCGTTGTCAAGGGTAACTATATATGCTTCTGGTTGCTTAAACGGAGAATTTTTTGCGTATGGCTCAAAATGACCTTAAAGCTATTTATTGGACTGCATTTTCCAAGTTCGAGTCTCGTGTTATAAAAAAGCGAATTGTCTGCGTTTACTGCGGGGGGGGGGGGGGGGGGGGGTGGGGGGGGGGGGGGGGGCTTCTACAAAACCAAAAATTTCTAAAAAGCACAAAAAATTTACTAACTGCGTCTCGTTTTTGAAATTTTTATTACAGTCACCAAAAAATAATAAAATATCCACAAAGAAAAATAGGATATTACCAATTAGTTCAGAAATTTTTCTAGGCGAATATTTTTCTAAAACTGTTCTTTAAACGCGACAATACGCTGTTAATACAAAATACTCTCGTTAATATAATTTTAATACTTTTAATCATATTTATGTTTTGAATACGAAGATGCAATTAAATTGATATTTTAAAGTACAGGGTGTCCACAATGATGCCTTGTCCCCCTAATAAAATACTAACCGATTTTCGTTTTTCTTTCAGACCCATTTGAAATGCGTGATAGCAGCAACTATACGATTGAACAACGTATATTGGCTCGTACCTCCGTCCATGAGCGACCGCGTGATGGCAAAACCATTGAAAATATTCGTGCAGACTTCCAAGACCGATTCAATCGTACAGTTCCTCCAAAAAGGAGCTGTATCTAGTCTCTCTTTCCAGAAAGGAGCCGCACGATTGAATAGGTCCTGGAAGTCTGCACGAATATTCTCAATGGTTTTTCCATTACGTGGTCACTCATGGACTAAGGTACTAGCCAATATGCGTTGTTCAACCGTATAGTTGCTGCTATCACTCATTTCAAAAGGGTCTGAAAGAAAAACGAAAATCAGTTAGTATTTTACTAGGATGACAAGACATTGTGGACACCCTGTACTGTACAATGATAGTCTGGATAAAGTAATTTGATTATTATCTTAAGGAACTTCAATAAGTTAGCCTCCCTAAGATATTTTAAAGACTGAAAACTTTGACGTTCATTCTTCCTTGAAGAATTTGTTCATGATACTTTGAATTTCTTTTCAAATCAAGATGTGAAACTGATGTACTTCTAACATCTAAACATCTAACATATATTTCCTTCACACATTAAGGACGAAAATATTTCATCTTACATAAATACTATGAAACACTCATTCCATAATACTATGAAACATTCATTCCACAATACTATGAACCCATCTGTTCAAAGTCTTGAAAGCAATCTTTTCGAGGTATTTTGAAGAAACGTGTTACAAGACTGTTTATAATATATTCCAAGTCTGAGAACCCACATAGCTCAATTAGCCAACTTTGAAAACCTGCATGAGAACGTTGATAAAAAAAAAAATAGTGAAAGGTAGGTCTATAGTGTTCTTAATCTCTCTTTCACACACACACAATTATATATATATCGCAAACAAAACATTCTCTCTCCCACGTTCACGCAATGTGCCGCCCCCCTCCCCAGTATCTAATTCCTGCTTTGATTTTCTCCCTACTCCATCTATTTTCAGGGGGTGGAGGGGCATTTTTATTTTGTTTTCGTTTTTATTTTTTAATATATTTGCCGCACCCATTCCGTCGATGCCCAAATTTGGGCAAAAACCGCCCTGGATCACTTTTTTAGCTCTGATTCGCCAACTGGTCCCAGGATGTGATCAGTGACTCTGCAGTAAGCTGCTTGGCTGCCTGTCTTCTGCATATATAAGTTGCTTGGTTGATTGGTTGGTTCCTAACCTCTCTCTCTCTCTCTCTCTCTCTCTCTCTCTCTCTCTCTCTCTCTCTCTCTCTCTCTCTCTCTCTCTCTCTCTCTCTCTCTCTCTCTCTCTCTCTCTCTCTCGTTTTATATAAAATATATATATATATATTATATATATATAATATATATATAACAACTGGCTGATTGCTTGGCTGAATGGCTGGTTGAATGGCTGGCTGAACGGCTTAGCTTGGTTTAATTTTTAAAGTCTACCTGCGTCTCCTTACATTCGTTTCGTCCGTGTATATATATATATATATATATATATATATATTATATATATATATATATATATATATATACACGGACTATATAAAAATAAAATGAATGAAGTAGAGAGTCTTGAAGACCCTCTCAATTGTTATTTTTATTGCTATCCTCGGGCGGGGCAAGAATATACAAGAACGAGGTGGGGATATTAAAAAAAAAAAAGTGATGTGGGTAAAGTGTCGGAGGGGGTAGGGGTAAGGAGTGCATCCAACAACAGACAAACAAGCAGACACAATTCGATGGGGGGTGACCCGCAGGGTATATATACCCAGCGCTCTAACTCATTCATATTTCAAATGGGTATCGTATATATATTATATATATATATCGCGTTTGACCACATACAGATTTTTTAATTCATTTTTATGTTCATTTTCAAAGCAGTTCCATTGAGTCTCACGCGAGCAAAGGCTACTCCACTCCAATTTTTACACTAGTTCATATTCGGCCCGATTTTTGCTGAATAATGTATCCCGTTTTCATGCACGAATATTATGGTCAATTAAGGTGTGATTCTCTCTCTCTTTCTCTCTCATATGCACAAACCCAAAATTGTATAAGGCTTCTTAATCCATCAATTATATATATATATATATATATATATATATATATATATATATATATATATGATGAATAAAACCACGAAGGAAAAAGAAACACAAAGGGGTGCTCAAGCGCTTTCGTCATTAGACGAAAGCGCTTGAGCACCCCTTGTGTTTCTTTTTCCTTCGTGGTTTTATTCATCATAAATACTTTTCACGTGTCACTTTCGTGAAATAATTTTTCATATATATATATTAAAAAATCCATCTAATTCATAATTCTATCGATTTTCTTCAGCTCATAATAACAATAATATTATAACCCATACTTATTTATTTATTTATGGAAAATAAATATAAAAATAATACATCAATGTATCACTTTTAAACTCAAATCAATAATCATGAAATTACAATAAAAAAAATATTAATTAGAAGCCCCCCCAAACTTTAAAATGGCCGCATCTAGTCAATTAAACGCTATTAAAAGGGAGCTACGTGTCAGCCTAACAACGTAACAAAGGAAAATCTTTTATATGTTAATGGACCCACTAATTCATTATTTCTGACATAATTATACACACCGAAGGAAAAAGGCGATGGGCGGAGACTCATTATATTTACTCTTGACTCGTCCACCAATCAGAGAAGCGCGTTCGGATATGACGTCACCAACACGATAAGGCCACTTGCATTGCTTGCAGACTAAGGAGCCGTGGATGAATGGGGACGATCGAGTCTTACCGTGTTTTTTGTGACGGGGGGGGGGGGAGGCTGCCCCGTTCTTCTTGGGTGTGAGTGTATATATATATCACACAAGCAAACTACGTTCCTCTTGTAGAATAATTGCGCAGCAGTAAAAAAAACATTCGTGTGTATATATATATTTCTCCATTAAGGAAGGTTAAAACATGGCGCGAAATTTTTTGAAAAGTTCAACATATAGTTTTCAAATGTAACCTTATGGAAATTTCTTTTAAAATTAGATCGTAAACTCTTTATCAAGAATCTTGATTTTTACCCATCTTTGGGTATAGTTGTACATATCAATACTGATCTTATAAAATTTTGGCTGACGTCAGACAATTTTATCCAATCTGAGAAAAGGCAGTTATCCCTTATTTTAAATGTTAAAAAAAGTGATACCTAAAAACCTAAAAATATTGTACAATAATTTTTTCTGTAAAATGCTAATTAACTTGGTTAAAGTAATATATTTACTTAAACTAACTAATTAAGTATACCCTTTTCAATGAGCTTGAAAAGGTCATGACAAGACTTTTTTGTGGGGGTATCAATTAAGTTCCATAGATATGCAGTCCAACTATCAATATATCGATGAAGCATAAGATAAGATAATGTCTTCCCCCACCCAACCGATTCCCGTTGATCAGCGAAATTTAGCGACATTGGGTCTGGATGGTATTGGATCTTGTCCGCGTCCAAATGACGTAACAATCCTTGATTCGGATCCCACGTAAAGCTATACGTCCTCTCCGTCCCGTGACCTTTAATGTTATACGAAGGGGGTTAAACCACTCCCAAAAAACACAACCATGCATTATCCCGTGGGTCCAATTTTATTCTTATTACGAATATGTATTAACCTTGTACCCTCTTCGAATGCTGTTGCCTTCATAGAGCCAGCAGAGAAAATGAGAACCACATTCTCGCAAAGATTTTGGTTACAGTAAAAAGACACGTTTAATAAAAGGATATTTTAGGAATATTTAACAAATTTAACAAAATTGCACCAATTTTAGCAGCGAACGAAATATTGCATTTTGGATAATCTGAATACAGGGTCAAAATTTCTCGTAGAATGTCCGTATGGAAGGCTTTATATGGAACCAAGAAAAATTATATCTCTAAAAAAAGATTTCTAAACGTATACAGGAATGTAGCAATAATGTTTTTACCTTTTACATACAGTTCCTAAACATAGTTTATTAACTCTATATCAAAATTTTATCTTCCCTTACGGTGTGTTTCGCATTTGCATGGAATAACTGTTCTGACAACTTCTTTAATAATATCATTACTTCCCCAAAAACTAAGCGATAAGAATATTAACTGATGTTAACTCGTATTATACAGTATATATATGCGCATACGAATGTAATACTTAACTAGTTAAAACTATAAAAAATAAAGATGTTATCAAAAGAGCGCGTAACAAAGTCATTAACAAATCTGTATAAACTTATTAATGTAATTGACACGGTGAATAAATATTTTCCATCTCATCAACACATTCATTCGTATACGATTGTAGGAGAATTAGAACGAACGAGTAGAACGACACGAGTTATCCCACAATTAAGATTATCTTGCTCCAGAAAAATCACTGATTTTTGATGGATTAAAACTAAGAAATAATTAAAGCGTTGATTAAATCTCCTTTTAATTAATAAATCGTGGTAAATCATCGTATGATTTGTGATTTAATGTTTATATCGTATAACTTGTGGAGGAAAAAGGTAATAAAGTGGGGACCAGAAACTCCCCCTACCGCAGCTCTCTCCAAAAGAAAGGAGCGTTGATTTTGAAAACACGCGACGCGGGTTCGAGACCCAATGGCTCCTAGTCAGTGATGTAGGTCTCGAGATCGGTCTCGGTCTCGAGACCGATCTCGAGACCCAATTTGCAGATCTCGATCTCGATCTCGGTCTCCGCTATTTAGATCTCGTCTCGACAGACGTGGTCTCGGTTTTTCTCCCCGAGACCTTTCGAGACCTCTCGAGACCGTAATGAAAAATACATGTTATTGGCATACTCATGATGGTGGCTTGGTTGAACAGACACAATTCAGAATGTTTATGAAAGTTTGTAAAAGTAAGGGACTCTAGGTATTCACTAATCAGTCACCCTGTTTTGAGTTGCCACGTTTGTCTTGCGGGGGAAGTGTGGGTCTGGATTTTTTTAGGTTAAGTGTAATGAGCACCTATCATGCTTTAAATAAACGCACAAGAGAAACTGGGTAGTGGGTACTTTCATTAAACCTTCTGTAACAGATATAAAATAAGTAAATGAATAAAAAGTACGTATATACTGTATATATTTATTTGTTAATTTATAGGCTACACTTTTTGCATTCAGCACACTACATCTCAGAAAGTAGTTATTAGTTTATTAATATACTTAACATAGTCTAATTTCCATAGTAGTGTAAAACAAATTGAAAGGGCATGAGCTTGGTCTCGATCTCGGTCTCGGTCTCGAATTTTAAGGGTCTCGATCTCGGAAGGTAGATCTCGATCTCGAACCTTTGATCTCGGTCTCGATCTTGGTCTCACAGGATCAGGTCTCGGTCTCGGTCTCAGTCTCGGACTTGGTGGTCTCGACTACATCACTGCTCCTAGTTCCCCATTTTATTGCCTTTCAATTTCCATCTTATTTGAGTACGGTTATTGTACTTAACCATATGTTTAAATTTCTCACATTTTCTTATTAATTCTTTGCATCTTCTAAACCACTGGTATTTAACCCTGGGGGGGGATACAATTCGGACTTTTTCGGGGGTTAACGAGCTGGCGCCACTATCCAAAGAAAAAAGCTAAATTATGGTTCCACTAAAATTGTGTTATTCTTTACAATTTTCCATTTCTCATATTTGCCATTTAAAAGGGGAGGAGGGGGGGATTAATTACGGTTTTGTTGGCTAGCTCAAGGAGATAACAGTGCGAAAAAGGTTAAATAACACTGTTCTAAACTATTTAATACTTTCATACTAAGGAAATGTATTGCTTCGTCATGCGTGTCAGCTTCATATAAATTAGTACGTACTACCTCTTCATTTACGGGAGAGCCCAGTAAAGCCAAAAGCTTAAGCGGCAAATTGTGGTGAAACAAATGCAAATAATCCAAAATTTCTACGTTCGATGCGTATTAAAACTATCGTAATACAGAATGAGTATAAAGATACGCCATGCAAGAGCCTGTATAGAGGTCGATGGTGAACATTTTCAAAACGTTATAAACGTTACTATCGAATATACAATTGTTATAAAGTAATAAATATTACTCGTCCATGTTCACACTCGCGTTAATATAATTCAAATCGGATTTGTCTCTTCACTTCGGTTACTTTATACACACCCTGTATTTATTTGATCACTTAAAAATTTTCTTTCTTTAAATTTCTCTTTCAGTATATCATCAACGTACAGAGTGGCCACAAAGTCCATCCGCGTGAAAAACAAGGGCAACATTACAGATATGCTGTAAAGGGACTTTGTGGCCACTGTATACGCTTACATTTAAACAACTTTATACAATTTGTTTGGATTTTAAACTACTAAATTACTGACTATGTTCAAAATTAGGATTTCTGCGGTTTTGTTTTAAAACTGAACTAAATATAACTGATGTTATTAAAAATAAATTTAGTTTATATTAAATACACATAACACTATATTGAAATTCGTTATTTTTTTTTCAAATTTCAACACATGGAGTCAAGCCCATCTCCAAGTAAATATAATCGTACATTTGTTTAAATTTAAATTAATTTGTTTTGTTAAATTTTAACAAAATTGAACCTTATAATAATTTTGAACATAGTACTTTAAAGCAACGACTTTTTTTTTTTTTTTTAGTCTAAAACATCCCCTCTAAATATTTTTTGTTTAAATTAAATAAATTCTGGGGGTGTACGATTTAAACAGGAAAGGAACTAAACACTTCTCTTGCGGCACTCCTTAAATTAATATATTTTATCCTTCAATTCATGGGCAGAAATCCAAACCCTTTTACGAAATAATATATATAATATATATATAATATAAAGTAACCCATTCCATTATCCGATCTAATTAGTGCGATTCGTTCCAGATAAAAGCACTTTCGTCTTTACAGATCATTAGTATTATAAACTATACACATGCAAGCTGTAACCGAACCTTGAAACCATTTTCAACGAACAATTACTTATTCATTAGACAAATTATTATGATAAATTGATACTTATCCCTTGTTACCCGCACAAATATGAGAAGAAGCGTAGATAATTCGATATTAAAGAAGAGTACAATAATATATGTATAAAGTTACAATTATCTCTATGTAGGTATGTATGTATGTATAAATCAATGTTCCATTATACTTCAGTAACAGCACAGCGCTAAGTCAAGTAACAAAGCGTTTTTTAAGTGTGCTAATAGTTGCCCGATTTGCGGCACTTGGACAATTAAAACGTCATTCGTCGATCAATCAGGGCCGAAAGGTGTGAGACGATTTATTTGGAATGAAAACTCTTCATTATCAGCAATAAGGGATGAAGATAATCCGTAGATAACGACTCAGTAACAACCCTCCAACTTTTTTTTTTTAACTATAATGTACGTAATATAAAAAAATACATTTCCCTGCACCACCTAACTCCGCGTCCTGTCCTTGAAATGAAAATGTCATACCGTACATGCAGATCCGAATGATGCCACCATTTTGTTAGTATGAATTAGGTTACGTTAGGTTAAATTAGGCCATTTAAGCAGAGTTTAAGTCTGTCATATATAGTGTGGTTTACTGACGAACTAAGTTTGGCAACGTTGCACTCCGAGCTATTTCGAATTTATAGAAATTATATGTGCAATTGTGCATGGAATCATATATTGTGCTTTCTATTTTCTTTGGGAGGATTTAATAACATATTCCAACTTCTATTTTCCCCGTGGCCTGGTTTAACCCTTCACATGGACCCATAATAATATTTTGTACATACAGTAAATCGTATAATTTTGTCTACTAACTCCATTTGGACTCAAGTGTCGCTTGTCCTGGAACTTAACTATCGAGTTGGCAGCCCTGGAAAGTGCTGTGTGGCTCATCTGTTCTCCCTACAGCATTTTTTTTTTTTTTTGTGAACAGGATAGCGCTGATCTAACAGCAATAACGTGAGCCCTACGCAAAATATCATTCTCCAAGCTAAGTCCACAGAATTTTATGGCCGCAAAAATAAATGTTGTAAGAAGGACCAATTTAGACCCATTTAGAATTATTTAGTGTCCATTTAGAACCATGGATAATTTATCACAAAATCGAAACAACTTTTATTTCTTTTTGTAGAAACACGTTTAAGGATTTCATTTGTATTTGATTCTCGTGAAAATATCCTATTTTTTAATTCATACTCGAAATGGCCTTCAAAAGGTTAATAAATTTAAGCTTTTTATTTTCCTCGTGGTCAAGTTTAAAAACATAATTCCCTGTGGCGTTTCCCGTTAATAATAAAAACTTAAAATCGAAAACAATAACAATAATTAAACTTACCCAACGACGCGAAAAAGAAATTAGAATGACGAATAAATATCCTTCTTGAAATACCCAAAGGAAACGCTTGGATGGGCATGAAAGATGCATAATAAACACGACTAAAGAACGCGTATAATGCAGTATAATTAAGATCAAGAGGGATTAAACTATGAAATGGGCATCGCCCGTAATTAGAGGGTGTATTATATATATATATAATATATTATATATATATATATATATATATATCTCTCTTTTTAAGCCTTCTTCGAGTTGAGAATTTATTGCGTGCGGGGACCAATGGCGGATTAAGATGTTTGAGAATATTAAGATTAATTCGTTCATTTTAGGGGTTTGTATCTAAAATTGCATTCTTTCAAATACACGCAACAATCGAGGTTTCGTTCAAAGCGAAGTTCCATGAACTTTTGATAACGTTTGTATACCAATAGCAGGATGTGTAAAGACAGTGCGCGAGCGCGCGCACACACAAACACAGATATGGATGTATACATATACGAGTATACACACACACACACACGCTGTTGTATGCTCATAGAAATACCTCATTAGGTGATTGGTTTTAAAGAACAAATGCGTCCATAGCGTAAATACTTTATTGAAAGCCGTAAAATAAAGCAATGAAATATACCGTGTGTATATATATATATATATATATATATGTGTGTGTGTGTGTGTGTGTGTGTAATTACGTAGCCTATACATACCACCATTTTCAAGTATGTATTTTTGATTAGAGTAACGTAAAATGATTAATTTAACCTGCGTGAACAATACAATAACTCCCATTTATCTTAAAACAAAAAAGTGAAGTTCTTTCTTTTGCCTTCCAAGAAATATATCTAAATAAATGAATGCTGCCATATTCTTATACACACTCGTATATCGCGCATTCAAGCTACACCCCTCCCCCTATAGGAAAAAACCCGAACAGAGAGAGAGAGAGAGAGAGAGAGAGAGAGAGAGAGAGAGAGAGAGAGAGAGAGAGAGAGTAAAACTCCAGATTCGCTTTTTTTAACTACAAAACTTTTGTCGAGTCATTCATTAAAGACAGACGCGTTTAAACAATTTGCAATTTTTCCTCTTTTTTTTTAATAATGATGCGTGTGCAGGGGGTTCCATCCAACCATTTAATCGAGAAGGGGCATTAAGACGGACGCTCCCTCTAACATCTTTGTTTTGTAACATCTACCTCGAAATCGCGCGTACTTCTTCTCCAACAATTGTTTGCTGGAGTTGTTTTTAACCTCCTTCGCAACATCTAAGGTCGCATGACGGAGGGGACCTACAGTTTTACGTGGGATCCGAACCACCGGTCGCTACATAGTCTGGGAGCAGCGAACGGTCTCCCATCCAACTCCGACCCAATGTCGCTTAACTTCGCTGATCAACCTTCAGGATAACTCTCGCTGTTTTCAAGCTCTTACGCGGCTTCAACGATGTCGATTTTAGAAGTATGTTTAGTTTAAATGATAACCCAACTCGCAACAATGGTTGGAAGTTGGATTTGAAACGGTTTAGGACGAGCGTGTGTGGGAATTACTTTACGTATAAGATCTGTGACACGTGAAACAGTTTACCTTCAGAAGTTGTGAACAGTTCCTCTGTGGATCAGTTCAAGAAAAGGTTAGACCAAATCTTGCACACTATTTGAGGGCATAAAAAATTTTCCATGGCACCCGTTGCCATTGGTACCTCCTCGGTATGGGCTGCAAGACCTTTTAAGGTACTTCTTTACCTCGTAACTCTTCGTAACTCCTCGTAACTCCTCTAACACACACACGGAGTAAATAGACTTTTATTCAACAGCAATCATTCATTTAAATTTGAATACCATAAATACTTTATCAGAATGTTAACATCACTAACATTTAACACCACTGTATAAAGTTAATACTAACATGGGAGATGTATTTTGTCACTGTAAGATCTGCTCCGACTTCTAGTCTTAGTACAGATATATAATTGCGCGAATGCTTCATTTTTACGAATGATAATATATATATATATATATATATATATATATATATATATATAATATATATATATATATATATATTATATATAAAAGGTTCTTATTATATATACTAACGCTAAAAAGAAATAAAAACTCAAATAAAAATATTTCCAACATTTATTCCCCAATAAAAGACAAAAAAAAACATACAGACGCACTAAAAAAATAAAAAAACCACGTGTTTTTTAAAAAATAAAAACTCTTAATTAATTCATAAAAATGCAAATATTCTAAGTTGAAAGCAACAATGCGTCACATTAACATTTAAGAATTCGCTATAAAAAGGTTTCATTACTACGTAAAATGTCTTGTAAATTTTAATTCCCAAACAATATACACTTATCGGAAGTAATGTTTAAAATATATATATATATATATAATATATATATATATATATATATATATATATATATATATATATATATATAATATAAGAAATTCGAACGTTAACAAGAATTAACATAAATTTTAACATATTAAAATCGGTGCAGGTTCGAACGTCTTAAAAATGTCAAGTTAATTCTACAAATGTCTTTTATTATTAGCTTCAAAGGCATTATATATATATATATATATATATATATATATATATATATATATGCAAATAACTGCAATGACCGCGCAGTATATAAATGAATAGAAACGACATAAGTATTAAGGAACGTTTCTGCACACGAGGAGGAGAGATAACGAAATAATGAAAAATGAGGCGAACCGTTTCTATTCATATATATATATATATATATTTATTTATTTATTTATTACACACACACACACACACACACACACAGAGATTGATATGCAGTGTCAAGGCGACGGAAGTAGAGTGCCAATGGCCCTTCTCCTTCAATTAATAATCCATTCGAACTATTAACATCTGTTCTGACGCCAAAATCGCTTCGAAGAGAAAAATTATCTCATTAATAATAAAAATCGAGGAAAAATAAAAATATTTTAAAAAACGACATAATAATAATGATAATAAAAAATTAAATTTATTATTTTAAATTTACAAATGTGATTTTTCATTTATTTATTTTTTAAGTCCGTCCTTATTCACTCGTTTTCTATGTCATAAACAAGCAGAAATGATGATAAAAAGCTTCCTCTCTTTCGCCTTTATTTCCTCTGCCATTAAGTGCCAATTTCAGGTAATTGCTCCGCTCCATATACATACTTCTCATTCCATTTCGGAACTTTCGAATCCACTGTTCTTTATGTCGGAGTACACACACACACACACTATATATATATATATATATATATATATATATATATATATATATATATATATATATATATATAATCCTTAGTATGTGAACTGTCATTGTATTAAAAATATTTGTCATATGGACTATAGTATGCCACTAAACCTTTTCATTTTCACATAAGGTTTAGCGGAGACCAAATTACACGGTGTTTGGTAGTCGATTTATATTGATTAGTTATTTTTCACGTGACCGATTTCAACCAATGAACATCTTCGTAACAAATTTCAACTTTGTCAAAACACAACTGATCTATCTCCGCAAAACTTAATATTTACCACATATATATATATATATATATATATTATATATATATATATATATGATGAATAAAACCACGAAGGAAAGGAAACACAGAATGGTGCTCAAGCGCTTTCGTCTAATGACTAGTGATGGGACGATACCAAAATTTTTAACGATTCCGATTCCGATACCACTAAAAAGTCTCGATTCCGATACGATTCTCGATTCCGATTCCGATACGATTCTCGATTCCGATTCCGATTCTCAATATTTTTAAATATAATTCTATACTTGTTTTTCTGGAAATTGTCATATTTTACTGTGGTAAGATTAACTATTTACATTATGAGTATGGTAATATAAATTATAAATTATAATAAATTGGTTTAAAAATAAAAATCAACTGTAAGTTGTAACAATTCATTTTAATCTTCTTGATTACTCATCATGGATATACATGTTTTAATGTATAGCTACAATACAATAAAAATAAAATTTGTTATCCTCTTTCATTTAAATTTTAAAGTTTACATTGCAAAACTGGTTCAATTAAAAGTTAAAGAATCGTTTTAAGAATCGGAAATCATGGTACAATTCTCTCGATTCCGATTCCGATTCCTGAAAAATGCTCGATTCTTCCGATTCTCGATTCCGATTAATCGTCCCATCACTACTAATGACATCCTCAGGAACACTGAGTGTTAATGAGGATGTCATTAGACGAAAGCGCTTGAGCACCATTCTGTTTCCTTTCCTTCGTGGTTTTATTCATCATAAATATTTTTCACGTGTTACTTTCGTGAAATAATTTTC
The DNA here is from genome assembly GCA_023014485.1 of Bathynomus jamesi. Classification (NCBI taxonomy): domain Eukaryota; kingdom Metazoa; phylum Arthropoda; class Malacostraca; order Isopoda; family Cirolanidae; genus Bathynomus; species Bathynomus jamesi. The sequence goes on along the minus strand of JAJOZX010001169.1, from coordinate 21,271 downwards.
ATATATATATGTGTGTGTGTGTGTGTGTGTGTGTGAGAAATTAAAATTGTATTACATAAAATCTATAACATTATGACGTTCACAATATTAAAGCGTGGTCGTGAACCAGAAACAGACATTTTTATTCATTAAAAACAAGATATAAAAACCAAATTCGGAATGAAATTTTTTTTTAACACAGACGTAGTTATTTTATTTTATTAATATATGTTTTCCGACTTTTGGCCCACCCTATATGACGCGTTCGGTGGAGAAGGGGCGAACGCCACAAAATTCGAAAAATGAGTTTTTTGTCGTATAATCATCCTTTAAAACCTTTGCTTTACCTATGCAAAAAATTAGATGTTAGTCTGCACTCTTTCACGGTAAAATTTAGATTTTAATGTATCTCAGAGAAATTCACTCCGCATCATTGCTTCACATTGAACACATCTATCTACTTTCTGGTCACTCGACAATGCCCTGTGATGCTCAATTTGGCCAAATTGAACAAAATATAAAAAATAATTACAGCAATATTATTTACACCAAAAGATTATGTTACGGCCATAACTACAGCCGTTTCGCAGCGCTTCCTAGTTGTAGAAATGAAACAGGCTGATTTTTTCGATTTTGACGTCCTAAAAACGTGCATTGTCATTAGGAAATCAACAACTACTAAATTTACAGATGCAAGAAAGTTAATATTTGACTTTCAACACAAAGAAGGCTACGTAATATCTACTGCATACCGCACAACCCAGATAATAGCCATCCCGTCAGACTGCAGAAAGGGAAAAAATCCTACAGTGTCAGTTTATTCAATCTAGCCCAGCAGACACTGCAACCAAAGTATTCCCAATTGCTGCCAATAACTAAGGAAAAAATAAAAGATCTCAAAGAATTATCAGACCTAATGCCTGCAACTGCAGTGAACTATTATACAAGATTGTTAAAGGAACTGGAAGAAACCGAAACAGTTGAAGCAGGTAATACAACATTCGACGAAGAGGACCAAATAATGGATTACACCAGTTAACATCAGAAGCTATCAATAAATAATATTGTAAAATTTCTTGGCGTTTTATTATATCGACATATTACACAACAATATTTTACTCAAATATGTGTTCAAATTCATACAACATTTCAATAAACCGGAAAATACAAAGGTTTAAAGTTTACAAACGTTAACTGCATTTTGTGGCATAATTCGAAAATGTTGCGTTCGCCCCTTCTCCACCGAACGCGTCATATATATATATATATATATATATATATTATATATATATATATATATATATATATAATATATATATATATATATATAAATAAGGCTGTAGCCAGAGCTTAAAAACAGACGAGGCGAAAATAGCCCCACTAGGGGGTCCGGGGCCATGCTCCTTCAGAAGATTTTTAATCCTAGCACAAAATCATGCACTTTGAGCGTATGGTAACTGAGAGTGAATTGGACAATAATAACTTTTGCCTAAAAAGCGCTAAAGAGCGCTGGATTTGTACGACTCAAGGTAAAATCGAATTTTTGTACTTAATAATTAATAATAATAATAAATTATTAATTATTTTATATATAATTTTATTAATTAAATTATAATTATGTATTATTAATTTAATAATAATTAATAATATAATTTGTACGAGACAGGTAAAAATCGTATTTCTGTCAATTTCCTCAGATTTCCTTTGAAATTCAATTTTCTCATTGATCCAAAATGTCCGTTAAGCCAGACGAGGCGGCCGACTCGTCTGCCTCAATGTGGCTACGAGTATGATATATATATATATATATATATATATATATATATATATATATATTGCGAAATACAATATGTACGGATATATACACAATTCTACTGAAAGTATTACCTAACCCAACCTAAAAAAGACAAACTCGTCGAGAGAATTTCTTTTTATATCATATATTGACGATGTGGTGGTAGTAATGTGAAAGGTGTCGTATTTACGAGTTTAGGTGATTTAACTAAATAACTATTTTTGTCCGGACATTTCCCAGAACAATGTTTACAGCGACATAACAATGATTGCGGACGCAGATTTAGATCTTAAAAAATCAGTGTCGTATCGCTTTGAGGACGATACAAAGGTATGCAAAGATATATCAAATGAAGGCGACATAGAAAAATTACAAAATAACGTTGAAATGTTACTCAGGTGGGCGGAAGACAACAATATGAAGTTCAACGAAGAAAAAATCCAAATCATGAAAAATGGTAACAATAAAGAGCTACGGAATAAGTACAAAACAACAACAACAACAACAACAACCACACACACACACACACACACACACACACTAAACCCACAAGTCAGGGATCTTGGAGTAATAATGCGCAATTCAAGGGAACACGATAACATTACAAATCTTAATGGTTGGAAGAATAATTTGAATTATCTGGATGAGCTTTCACAGCAAAAAAGCAAACATCATACTAAAAATATGGAAGAGTTAGTGAGTTAGTGGTATCAATAACTGGGTACTGCTTAGTACTCAAAAGCCCATACAGAACACGAGCTATTGCAAATAAAGAAGCCACCGAAATGACTTTTACGCCAAGATAGAAAAAATGAAAAATGAAGACCACCAGTCACGGATACAAGCCTTGAAACTCTATTTCGTGGAAAGACGACGTGAGCGATATGCAGTAATATATACACACTCATACATATCGAAAATATGTGAAAATTATTATATATATGAGAGAATATGTAGAGTTTGTTCTATCCCAGCTGTGATGGGACATGCGGGGCCATGAAAACGAAGGTGGAAAATAAACCTTCTCGCAATACGAAGCCTAAATCTCTTTAATGCGCTGCCCAAAGAACTAAGGAACCTCGACCACCCAAACCCAAATACATTCAAGAACCAACTGGACAGGTTCTTGCGCAAAGTCCCTGACTAGCCACGCGTAGCTAGCTACGAGGGCAGGCTAAGAGTAAAAAGCAACTCTCTCTCTCTATGAAATCCCCGAAATGAGGTGGGATGGTGCGAAGAGGTCGACCGCAGGTTAGTCCTGAACCGTCATTTGAAGAAAACAAAACTAAGTAACGGTTTAGTTTATAGCGATATATAACATACCCAATACGAACAATGACCACAAGGATATTTATAAACTGTCAAAAAATTTAACACAGCTTATAAACAAACGACATCCAATCTTTGAATTTTAACACTTTCCAAAGTTGCGTTTGTACTCGGAAAAATCTGGACTTTGATTTCGGCTCTCTTCTTCCCCTTCTATGGGGGTAGGGGGCATTTACGCGGCGCTCGCTCTTGGCCCCTTTCCCGCATAAAAGAAAACGTTAAAATCAGTTTCAACTTTAAGCCGTAACTATAACTAGTTACAGTTTACTAATAAATTAGTTTCGTAGCCAGCGCCCGAAGCTCAGTGGATATAACATCGTTTCCCTTTAAGCGAAGTGATGACACATAAGGTCGGGGGTTCGACTTCTGTATTATTATTATTATTATTATTATTATTATTATTATTAGAGCACCATCAGGAGTTAAAGCAATGGGCCGTATTAATCTGGCCTTTCTCACTATCATTAAGATAATTTTGTGTATATTAAAGCATGCTCTCTCTCTCTCTCTCTCTCTCTCTCTCTCTCTCTCTCTCTCTCTCTCTCTCTCTCTCTCTCTCTCTCTCTCTCTCTATATATATATATATATATATATATATATATATATATATATATTAGTGATGGGACGATTAATCGGAATCGGAATCGAGAATCGGAAGAATCGAGCATTTTTCAGGAATCGGAATCGGAATCGGAATCGAGAGAATTGTACCATGATTTCCGATTCTTAAAACGATTCTTTAACTTTTAATTGAACCAGTTTTGCAATGTAAACTTTAAAATTTAAATGAAAGAGGATAACAAATTTTATTTTTATTGTATTGTAGCTATACATTAAAACATGTATATCCATGATGTGTAATCAAGAAGATTAAAATGAATTGTTACAACTTACAGTTGATTTTTATTTTTAAACCAATCTATTATAATTTATATTATCATACTCATAATGTAAATAGTTAATCTTACCAGAGTAAAATATGACAATTTCCAGAAAAACAAGTATAGAATTATATTTAAAAATATTGAGAATCGGAATCGGAATCAAGACTTTTTAGTGGTATCGGAATCGGAATCGGAATCGTTAAAAATTTTGGTATCGTCCCATCACTAATATATATATATATATATATATATATATATATAACAACGCTTTAATTCACCAACTCATATGGGCATGTGGGCATCAAATGGAGAGACAGAAGGCGGTTAAATAATTAAAACAGCCGAAGTAGCTTTAAATAACGCCGGTGAGAGCCAATATTATAATTCCATTTTAGATGTTGGTTAAAATCCCGTGTAAAAATAGGTTCATAAAAAAAAATTACAAAAAGAAGTGTAGGCGTGTTTTTTTTAAAGAGGGGAAGGGGGGGGTGCTGGAGTCCTAGATGCATGATCAACAGAGCGTATCACACTATATATATATATATATATATATATATATTATTATTATTCGGAGGGGTACACTTTCTGCTTGAGCCCGGGTATTTATGGTATTATCGTTGAGCTGATTTATAATTTAACCTAACCTAGGATAACTTACTAATCTAGTTAGGATTAATGTTGTTTTTTTCTGCCATTAAGAATGTTTTAGGATTTTATTTTTGTGCAATTATTTTAATTTTCCGAGGTACCACAAATGTCACCTCGAAATACAAAAAGAAAAGTACCTCTGTATATCTGCCAATTTTCATGCATTTGACTTCATTTATGCCCATTTGCTTAGAACACACACACACACACAAGCGAGGTACCGATTTTTTTTAATCCCTATATCTAAAAAACTAATAAAACAAACCTACACTAATTTAACCTAACCTGACCTTTAGTGCCATCGAACCGAGAAGGGCGTGATAAGTATTTCGGACGGTTTCTTTTAAGTCATTAAATAGTGAGGTACTCGCTAACCTAGCTTAACCTAACGAAACCTAACCTATTTTCTTTTCCTGACAGGAAAAATGTTTCAACATTTTTTATATTAATTTTTTAATATTCCGAGGTACTAAAAGTGGTACTTCACCAAAAAAATTACCTCACTACATCTGTGAATGATCATATACTCACTCACTCACTCATATACCTCACTTATGCCCAGTTGCTTACGCGCGCGCGCGCACACGCATACAAAAAAAAACAAAAGCTAATTTTCATTTTCTGTCTAAGTCTCGCAACAATGGTTTCCGAATCGATTCCAATCCGGAGACGAACATTAAATACTTAATTCAAATTCAAATTCCGATAAAAACAATAGAATCTTATTCGACTTTACTAAACTTTAAAGCTAAATAAAATTCAGATTCTAAAATTCTGATAAAAACTTAAAAATTCATCAACAGCAAAGATTTTTAATTTGAAAATAAATTAAATTTTAAAAATCTTAAAAAAAATATTTGAAATAAAATTTAATGTATTCTCATCGCATGCAAGATAAATCGTGATATGGGTTACCCCTAAAACTCTATGGGCATGAAGCAGTAAAAGGTACGTAATTGACCTATGCTGAGGCCGTGAATAATCTTATGTACAGCATTTGTATTATCATTTTAACAGTTGTATGGTAAAAAAAAAAAAAAAAAATTATATATATATATATATATATATATACACACACACAAAGACGGTGCATGGAACAAGGAACTCTGGGAAAATTAAATCCACTATAGTCCGAATAAGTAATGGTAAATGACAAATACTACAGCTTTTTTCTTTTTTATGATGTTAGCGCGACGTGGGCAACGGGTCACTCGCAAAGAGGCACCAAAAATATGGCTTCCCTCACCAGCTATCTGCAAAGCAGATAGGGTCCCCTAGATCATGTTCCAAAGCTGGATCCTATCTGCTTTGCAGATAGCTGGTGAGGGAAGCTATATTTTGGGGGCCTCTTTGCGAGTGACCCGTTGCCCACGTCGGGCTAACATTATGAAAAAGAAAAAACTATAGTATTTGTCATTTACCATTACTTATTCGGACTATAGTGGATTTAATTTTCCCAGAAGAGTTCCTTGTTCCATTCTGAGTTCAATCCCATACATATATATATATATATAGTGTTATACCCTCACTAAATCAATTCCTACATCTCCTAATAATTAATCTCTCCCTCTCTCTCCCAAATTACTATAAGATAACCTCGTACTTAAAATACATAAAAAGGCCTTGTTTGCAACAACCCATTTATTTAACAGCCAATTGAGAAGCTTAAAAACTCCCGTCATTTTTACATTAAGTTTGGGTATCAGAAAACTAAAATCATGGTTGGGGCAATAACTGATCATTGCAAGGTTTAATTAACCATTTTGGATTGTTTGTTAAAGTTAATCAGGTACATTGTGCTGTTGTTGTTATTTTAACAAAGAAATCTGGTAATTTTAATACTTTTTTTTTGTTAACTATTCAACTTGGAATAAAAACTACTAATAAAAAAGCTCATAATATATATATATATATATATATATATATATATATATCCCGCGATTAGTATTCGAATCATAATCCATGCAACATTTTTACTAACCCACATCCAAGAGTGAATTTTGACCTCTCTTCCACAATATATATAATTATATATATTATATATATATATATATATATATATATATATATATATATTGGAATGGGGGCTACACCCTCTAATTGTAATTTTTATAATAACGAAAATATTTTATTCAAATTTATTTTCTTATATATACAGTATATATATATATATATATATATATATATACACACACACTGATCGGCTCCTTTTATTTATTCGAAGGTCATAAATTATGTATAAAAGAACCTTAAATAACAAGTGTATACCCACATTAGGTATCTATATGTATATACACACAGTATATGTATATATATATATATATGTTATATATATATATATATATAAACTTTTTGGATATATATTATGGTGAAGTACCACGTTTCAAACCGAACGACATTCTTAAAATGTTCAAAACGTGTCGATAATGTTCTTGGTTCAGTCATGGTTGATGGTTCAACACAACTGCAATATTATTTTTTTTTGGTCAACATGCATTCGACATACATTCAACACGAATGCGCTCGTATTATTTTAATTTACACTATTTACTAAACAAAATTATCTTTTAAAAGGTCAAACAAACGTATAAATAAGAATATTCTTTAAATATTCTTTAGTGAAATGTTGCGTTCCGCGTTCTTCTGAAATGTTTGAACATGACTGTATCCTCGTATAATTGTATAAAATCCAAGTTTAACGTGAAATATTTATGTTGATTCGACCTTCGTTCAACATTCATTTATTATCATTACGTTAAATATTGATATCATTAATTTTTAAAGGAAATTCGATTCTTAAAAGTGGATGTTTATGTAAGCCTCTCAAAGTTGAACAAAATGTTGGAATGCATCGAGAACATTTGAACCCGTGTTTCAACATTCATTTTTAATATTTCATTCTAGGAATGTTAGTGTAGAACATCCTTACAACTTTTTCTGAATGTCAATGTGGTACACACACGCACACACGTGTGTGTGTGTGTGTGTGTGTGTGTGTGTGTGTGTATATTACTTACTTTAGGTTGCTTTAGGTGAGTTCGAACGACGGTTCAGGATCGTCCTACGGTCGACCCCTCTGCAGCATCCCGCCTCATTTGCGGGATTTGGTGAAGGAGGGAATTGCTGTCTGATCTCCTCCTGCCCTCGTAGCCAGCCACGCATGGCTGGTCAGGGACTTTGCGCAGGAATCTGTCCAGCTGGTTCTGGAAGTTATTCAGGTCGGTGTGCTGGAGATTCCTCACTTCTTTTGGTAGGACAGTGAAAAGCTTTGGGCCTCGTATTCTGAGGGTATTTTCCATCCTCATTTTCATGGCCCCTTGTCCCACCGCAGCTGGGACCGTACAAAATCTGCCTCTTCTCTCATTCCAGTTTGTTTCTATTTCATTTCTGAGGTTAGGGACAGAGCCCACAAGTATTTTCTATATGTATATTATTGTGTACCGCTCGCGCCTTCTTTCGAGAGAGTAGAGTTTCAGTGATTGTAGTCGAGACCAGTAGTCTTCACCTTCCGTTTCCTCTATCTTAGATATAAAAGTCCTTTGTATAATTCAATGTTCGCAGTGTCTCGTTTTCTGTATGGGCTTGCGAGTACTGAGCAATAGGGCGGCTCGTTTTTACACTTTTTTCGATATTTGATTGGGGGTAGTGCGGAAAAGTTGCGATTTGGAGAGAAAATAAAGTGTGTAAAATTTTTTTGGATCTACGTCAATACCTTCCGGTGGCGGCGAGTCCTTAAAAATCGAAAAATAGGCCTAAAAACACAAAATTTTTATATAATTTTATATAATTTTTATAATAATGTTCATTGTTCAATGACTGCTATTAATTTATTCAAGCCTATAATAGTGTTCTCAGGGTTGTTTGCACAGAAATATACCGGAATTAACATTTGTATAACATCTTGTTAAAACTTGCTTTAAATCAATATTTTGGATATTTTAACGGCTAAGACGCCACCGGAAGTTATTAACAGATTGTGCTGAAATTTTTATTGTTTATTTTGTAAGTCTTTAAAACCATTTTCCAATCTACCCCGTTAGGCCTATTTTTCGATTTTTAAGGACTCGCCGCCACCGGAAGGTATTGACGTAGATCAAAAAAATTTTACACACTTTATTTTCTCTCCAAATTGCAATTTTCCGCACTACCCCCAATCAAATATCGAAAAAAGTGTAAAAACGAGCCGCCCTACTGAGCAATACTCAATTAGTGGTAGGGCTAGACTCTTCCATAATTTGAGCATGATGTTTGCTTTTCTGCTACGGAAGCTCCTCCAGATGATTCCCATTATTTTTCTAGCCGTTGTAATTTTGATGTTATAATGCTCCAAGATCCCTGGCTTGTGGATTTGGTGTTATCCGTTTGGTTTGCATTGTTTTGTACCCTTTTTTCTGTAGCTCCTCGTTATTAAAATATTTTAGAAGTTGGAATTTTTCTTCGTTGAACTTCATATTGTTGTCTTCTGTCCAGTGGAATATATATATATAATGTTATTTTTTTAAACATTCATTTCTCTATAGCAAATAACTATACACATTTTATCCAAAAGGTTCGAATTTTCCAGTTTTGAGTGATACACAAGACATTTCGCCAAACTTTCATAATAATTCCGCCAATTTCCATATTTCTAGGGTCGACCTGAAACACCCTGTGTGTGTGTGTGTGTGTGTGTGTGTGTGTGTGTGTGTGTGTGTGCAGTCAGGGTAAGCGGGGCATGCGCTGCCTACCCAGTTAAAAGTAAAATTACAAAAAGTCAGTATATTACTACAGAATCAAAAACTAATATAAAGTTATGATGCTTGAATAATATATATATACCGCTTACCCTGCGGACACACCCACTACACACCATTGATATATATATATATATATATATATATAATATATATATATATATATATATATATATATAATATATATTATAAACTTTTTAATACATTAAAAAAAGCCAAAGAGGGAATACATACGGTGCTAACAGACTGTATATTTAATATTACAGATCTGATTGCCACTGTAACACTACCATAAGCCGAAAAAAGGTCATCAATGGAGTACACAATACCTGAAAAAGAAAAAAAAAAATCAGTCTAAATAAGCAAAATTATTTCATTTTTCATGAAGAATTTTGGAAAAAACGTTGATTAGGGAAAAAAAAATATATATAAAAAAAATTACTAATTGTTAATATCTTTCCTTTGAGAGGAGGGGGGGATATTTTATATTTTGGTGACAGTAATAAAATTTCAAAACCAAAAACCAATCCTTACTAATTAGTCATTTTTTTGTTCTTAAAAAATTGTGTGTATATATATATATATATTATATATATATATATATATATATATATATATATATATATATATATATATATATATACAGGGTGTCCCATAAGTCCGGCATCATATGAGAAATTCATATTTTTCTATTTCTACAAACAATAATTCATATTTTTCTCTTTCTACAGGCCATAATGTCTGTGAGCAAGGAAGAACGAATCTAGATAATTCTACTCATAGGAAATCGGAGTCAAAGAGAGGCCGCTGCTGAATTTAACAGACTGCATCCAGACCGCGAGCCAATAACACAGAGTTGTGTTAGCAGACTTGTCGCAAAGTTTAAGGAAACAGGATCCATAGAAGATAAGCCACGCAGTGGACCTTCAAGGAGGTCCACTGACGATGATACAGCGACTGCTATCCTGGCTCATTTTAACAGAAGTCCCAATAAGTCTCTTCGGCAATTGTCCGCCGAGACAGGAGTGTCGAAAAGTAGCATCCATCGCATTCTTCAGGCTCACAAACGGCATCCATATAAACTTCAGATCCTACAGAAATTAAGCGAAGATGATGATCCCGACCGGCGGATGGAATTTTGTGAATGGGCCATGGAACAATAAAATAAAAGCTTTTGTTCTACCTTTTTTTATTATTTTTCCTATGATGCCAAACTTATGGGACACCATATATATATATATATATATATATATATATATATATATATATATATATATATATATATATAGTGTCAACTATTGTCTGCAAGATACGAAACAAGTACTTTTATGTCCGCACACACACGCACACATGATAAATACAGTATATACATACAAACATATTTAATTTAAATTATATATATATATATATATATATATATATATATATATATATATATATATATACACAATCAATTATGTGGTAACAATATTTCATCCTTCTTTCATTTAATAATTAATAGCCAACATTTTCATTTAGATTTTTTTAATAAACCTCAAAAAGATGATTTATAAGTTTATTAATTCTCGAACGATTTCCTTATTAGGGCCCAGTTAGCCCCTAATAACCCTACTATGCCCCGTCGTAGGGGTACTCCAAAACTCATTTAAGGAAGGGAGGCGGGTATCAAAAATTGGACACTGCAGAGCAATTTAAGATAAAAAAAAAAATTAATAATAATAATTTGGATGTTTTTCAAGACCCGCGTCATTAATTATTCTTGGACCTCAAACTTTATTTCACACACATTGTATTTTAAATCTATTTCTCTACTTTATATATATATATATATATATATATATATATATAAAATTGGTACCTCGCTTGTGTGTGTGTGTGTGTGTGTGTGTGTGTGTGTGTGTGTGTGTTCTAAGCAAATGGGCATAAATGAAGTCAAATGCATGAAAATTGGCAGATATACAGAGGTACTTTTCTTTTTGTATTTCGAGGTGACATTTGTGGTACCTCGGAAAATTAAAATAATTGCATAAAAATAAAATCCTAAAACATTCTTAATGGCAGAAAAAAAACAACATTAATCCTAACTAGATTAGTAAGTTATCCTAGGTTAGGTTAAATTATAAATCAGCTCAACGATAATACCATAAATACCCGGGCTCAAGCAGAAAGGCTACACCGAATAATAATATATATATATATATATATATATATATATATATATATATATATATATATACAGGGTTGACAAAAGTAAATATACACTTTTTTTTTTTTTTACAAAATCTTTTCAGTTGATTATAAAGGTGAATAAATAATAGCAAATTAATTGATTCGATATATTTATTAAAATCGTGTTCCTTTCCTTACTTCCATTTATTAATTATTTATAATTAAAAAAAAAATGGTTTTTTTTTTTTTATAATCAAATAAATTAAAAAAAAATGTGTTTTTTACTTTTGTCAATCCTCTTCATTATTATTATTATTTGCCCGAAAAATAGTTTAGAATGCGTCGCGGCAACAGACTTTTGGGCCACCCTGTATAATGTGTTTCAGGGAATTTGTATAACTAGGGATTTCATGAAATCCCTAAAATGTTCAGGGATTTCATGTAAGGTTAAATCGTGATATTTTCGTTAGTTTTAACGAAAATATCACGACTTAGCCTAACCAATCGTGAAGGACGTACAGTTGACCTAACCGAGCATTCAGTAATTTTCACGTAAGTTTAATTAAAATATCATAATTCAACCTTACATGAAATCCTAGTTACACAGATTCCATGTAACATATACATATGTGTGTGTGTGTGTGTGTGTGAGCGGTGCTTTCGATGATGGATGCGGTGGTCTCACATACCAAACGACGGCGTGAAATTAGGCTAAAGCATATTTTTTAAAACCAAGCATTAGAGCTAATCTTCGAAGCAATGAATTACCTTCATTTATTAATTTAGCATCCTTTTAAAAGATTTATGCCCAACAGTTTTATTATTTATGCCCACTCGGGCAACACAGATACCCAAGTGTTATAAAAAAAAAATGAAAATGTCCATTCCATATATAAATTCGGGCATGCACCAAGCCACTCTCTTATCTATCTTCAATATTAAACGAACCCTTCATGTTGCCACAAGACTTTGTGTGTGTGTGTGTGTGTGTGTGTGTGTGTGTGGCGCAACTGGGCATATGTGAGGTCGACTGTGTGATAATTCACCGATGAAATGGGGTTATTTTTTTGTGAGGTAAAACCTTTTGGTACCTCGGGACATCAAAAAAAAAGTATATAAAAATATCTCGAAATACTTTTATTGTCGGAAAAAAAAAGGATTTGTTGGTCCAGATTAGGTTTAGGTTAGTTAAGATTAGGTTAGGTTAGATTAGATTAGCGAATATCTCACTATTTAATAACATGAGAAACCACCCTTCGAGCTTTCAGATGCGTCCGAATACTTATCACACCACCGATGACACTAAGGTTAGGTTATGCGGAGATACACATACACACATGAAGAGAGAGAGAGAGAGAGAGAGAGAGAGAGAGAGAGAGAGGAGAGAGAATTACATGTAACAAACAATGTTAGAAGGATTAAAAAAAAAAAAAAACCTATTTACTCCTGCCGTATTTGATGACGGTGATATTATCGATATCACAGAATTATTTCAAAATCACACATTCTGAACATTAAAATATCGGATGGAACTATCATAAATAAAGAAAAAAAATCATCCATGAACAAAGTAATCACAATAATATTAATAATAAAAAAGAGAAAAACACACTCGGAACGAAGACAAAAAAAAAAAAAAGATATAGCATGTTTTTAGAGACAATATATGACAGACATCGTATACAGGTAAATCTCAGAATAATATGTGAATGAACCTCTATTCATATACGATAATATCAGAGCCTGAAAGATGTGTATATATATATAATATATATATATATATATATATATATATATATACACACCATCTTTTTACAAGGCCTGGAGACAACACACATTGCGTATGAAGCCCAAAGGGGGCGCTGGTCCACCAAGACGCCCGTGTGACCTGATGTATACGTTTTTCTTCCTGCCTGTTCTCCTTTTCACAACCTTCTGTACTTATTACATCCGGGTTGTTTTCTGCTTTCTCACCCCAAATCCTTGGAAAATGAGATTTTTTATAAAGTGTGTAAGTATTTGCCAGCTCAGAAAAGTGTATTTAAAACGCTTCTTTTTCTTTTTTTTTAAAAAGTTGAATCAATGGTAGAAATTAAGCTTTTGTTACGAAGACTATTCAAAGACTCTTACGAGAAGACTATTCAAAGACTCTTCCAAGACTATTGCGAGAATTGGTTTAGCTTCATTTGGAGAATGAAATAAACTTTGTGTATATTATCGTATGCACTGAACAGCTTCAATAATATATTTACTAAAATAATGTTTGAAAACAAATTTAAACCGAAAAAATCCTGCCTGTCTACAACACATATTCTCTCTCTCTCTCTCTCTCTCTCTCATTTACGATTCAAGACTTGAGAAACAAAACTAATAAACACAAATGAATATATATATATATATATATATATTAAATACTTTCAGCCGTGGACTGATTGGTATCCAGGATGTATTTATCAATTCCCCAAACTATTGTGAACGGAACGATGACTTTTTTTTAAAATCAATATTTCCTTTTTAAGTCGAATGGAGGCAATAAATTTGGATAACGTTTCGCTACCAACTCTAACAATGTCAATGCGTTCAAAATTTATGATTAAATTTATCTCGTGAACGTATTTTATATATATATATATATATATATATATATATATATATATATATAACAGTATATTACTTTCAAAACCGTACAAGCGTTGTTGTAAAGTGTTCTCTTCCCTTCCTGTTTTGTTTTTTCCTCTTAGTCCGTTAATTGCTTGGACCCCAAGAAATTATCGAGACTGAGTTTTCGTGCATACAGGCAAAGGCAATTAATTCAGCTTGGTTTATTCTTACTCACTTTCAGTGAGATATTCATTTCGCAAACACAGCAACCAACTACCGATTCTGATCTTTCACAAGTGCAACATCCATGCTGTGTTTTTGGGCAACTGTGACCTATACAAAACTGTGTGTGTGGTGTGTGTGTGTGTGTGTGTGTGTGTGTAAGTAGTACCTTTCATACTAATTAAAAAGAGATTAACAACTGATTTGAAAAAATGCTTGGAAATGTTAAAATGTTAATTAGCAAAATATTAAATCCTTCAGTATTATTATATAAAAAAAGTTAATTCAAAAACTTCCTACAGAGTGCCAATTTCAGTGCCAACGGTATCCTCTCTCTCTCTCTCTCTCTCTCTCTCTCTCTCTCTCTATATATATATATATATATATATATACAGGGTGGTGGAAAATCTGGACCCATAGGCAATTTACTATATAAAAAATATCTTTCGATTTTTATAATCAGTGGTTTACGTTAACAAACCAAGAACAATACAAGCGCTAAAGGATAACATCACAACAGAAATTGAAGCCATAAGAACGAATATTACTATGCTTACAAATGTGCAAAGGTCTTGTGTCAACCGAGTAGAAAAGTGTTTGGAAGAAGATGGACATCAATTCGAACACTTATTGTAAATTCTGAACTAGAACGTTAAATTTAACATAATTTAGTCACTGGTGTATGGTTAATTAAATTTCATTTCATAATAAACTTCCTGCAGGCCACACTTTTTTTCCATATAAACCGCCTATGGGTCCAGACTTTTGCACCACCCTGTATATATATATATATATAATGTGTGTGCGTGTGTGTGTATGCATAACGTAGATATGGCCTCCAGTTCAACATTACCACGATGATAATGAAAATGGCAAGTACACAGTCGGTTAAAAAAATTTCAGTCCTACCGATAAATGTTGGAAACAAACAAAGTTTCACCACACGATTTTTTGAACGGATTGTACAGTTTCGAGAAAAAGGTCACCTAGAAACAAAATTTTTAAAATGCATAAAAATTACTAGACTAACATATATATATATATATATATATATATATATATATATATATATATATATATAGTCATTTTTTAAAGAATAACCCAACAACTTATTAATGTTGGTACCCTCACATTCTGTTTTTCTTTGTATATTTTATTCTTTTTGGGTGACTAATAAAATTTCAAAACCAATCATTACTAATTAATAATTTTTATGCTTTTACAATTTTGTTTCAAAGCGAACCTTTTTTCCAAAAATGTACATACAAATTGGTTTCGGGCTTCGAGCGTTTATGATATGCAAATAAATTCAATTCCAAACGTTTACTCCTCCTAATGGTTCCAACCTTTTCAAAAATGTAAAGAAACGCAAATTATAAGGTATGCAACAGGCTCGTGCTTCGCGCGCGGTCCTTTTTCCTTCGTGTGTGTCTGTGTGTGTGTGTGTGTGTGTGTGTGTGTGTGTGTGTGTAAACAAGCCCCCGAATGTTTATATTGGATTACGATCAGGCTCAGAATCAGGATTAGGAGAAAAGTCTCGTAAATATACAAATTGATTATTTCGCTTTTTTCGGCTCGAGTGTGGGTTCAGATATACAAAACTTAATAGGATGATTTACGACAGTGATCCGCGGCGACCCTTTTCTCACTCGTGTATCCATAGAAGAATATGGATTATTTTTGAGAACTCCTTACAGAAAATAAGTTGTATATTCTAATTTTGTGTGAATTAGAATATACCCTTTGTCTTCTGCTGATCCCCGAAACTCATTCACGGATCCATCCCAAGTTGCGGACCACTGATTTATGAGTTACCAGTTGCCTCTGAACTGGTTTGGTGATACCTCCCAATTATCATTTAAAACTATTCTTCTGAAGATACTGCTTTTCGCCAATTTGTGTCTTCGTTCATTACTTTAGGACCCACTAGTTCGATTAACAACTTTAAAAACTGTCCCAAAAAAAAACGCGATAGGAGGATTTAAAATTTTCCGGCTCTTGATTCAGCTCCTGTGAAACGACAAATATAGTACTTTCTCATGAACAACGGGTACCGCCTATATTTTCGTTCATTTCTCGTCTTCATGACGAATGCCAAAGAATTAGTAATACGTGGTGCCCCAGAACTAAATCAAACTGCGTAAAGTCGAAGGCAAAATTTCCGCACGTACTCAGGATCTTCATTCGTGTTAATCCCCCTTCTATTTTCTTCTCAAACCAACTGCGCTAAACCCATCCTCGAAACCATAAAATATATTCTAGTTTGCGTTTATTCTGATTATATTCTTTCTCAATACGAGCAATATTTATTTGTATTTGAATTACCATTCTTAGATTAAAATGATATAACCCAAGTTCAAATGCACCCTCTCTTATTCCTCCTACTCTTCTCAGCGTGAATATTGAAGCAAAATGAGGAAATGTTATCTAAAAAGCAGCCTTTCCTACGTATCTTTTGAAATAAATATTTCGAATCAAAACGAGGAATTAGTTCTCGAAAGCAGCCGCGTCTGTGTCTATATTTTGTAATTCGTATTTCGGATGCGTGGTGCCATCTACCGGAGGAAATCAGTTCATCTCCATTTAATGTTATTTCGAGCTATTTAATAGTTATAAGTTAATCCGGCCTTACGAAATCTGATCGACCTGACATTCGATCGACGAGTTATTAGGTTAGGTCAGGTTCTTAGAGTGTCGATATTTTGGTCTTGTCGACGAAATTAGTATAGATCGAGTTAATCCAGAACAACATACTAACAGCAACTTCATTTTTAATACTAAATACATTACAAATAAATCTGATGGTGTTCGAATCACTGTTCCTGAATGTACTAATTTTGTAAGTCGCCAAGTGCGTTAACCATGGAGACACATGCGTCGCCCCGTAGCTCAGTGGTTACGCTCCCGGCCACTGGCATCGGGTGGAGTTGAGTTGGCCGGTTACTCTGTTTCTGATCTGGCTCGGTGACCCTTGGGACTCACTCACCCCCATGTCGTGGGGAAATAAGCTTCTTGGATGGATATATATATATATATATATATATATATATATATATATATATATATTCTTAAATAGGCAAATTCTTCTTACATTTTCGTCGGTGGTCACTAAAGTTACAAAAGCTACTACAGGTGATGTCTTTTATTTTTCCAAATTTTCGAATCACTTACGATTGCTTTAAAGTGGGGGCGGGGTAGGTCCATTAAATTTTTTTTTTAAAATGAGCTTTTTAACCTTTTAACCGCATATAACGATTAATTTTTTAATTTAACTCGCGTTTAGGATTTTAATTAAAAACTCTAAATCAAGTTATTACTACTTGGTGCTACCTCGGGATTTTTAGACACACTTAGTTATTTGTTTTAAGTTAGGTTAATCTAAACTAATCTAACTTAAACTGAACCCGAAGAAGCATCTCCTCCGAGAAAAAAAGTATGATTAATTTTCCAAGTAGGAGGGAAGTAATACAAAAAAGGTAGCACCGAATAGAAGTGAACGTAAATTTTAGCGTTATATACGAGATCAAACTTTGCCATGGGAGAATACTATCTAGCAATCCATGCCGGTCTCAAGCTCGGAAAATGAGAAGGGTGCAATCACGATAGACCTAGCTAGCCGGTGATGAAATTACGCAGTGATATTTGAACACGTTATTGCGTAAGAATTTCCTCAAGAACTTTATAGCGAGCCTCGGAATGGACGGATACTTTTCTGAGACTGGGAGACTGACAAGCAGCCAGATGCCTACCAGGATTGGTGAGGGAAAAAATGTGGGTATACCTTTCAACCTTTAAAATGTTCCGTGCGACGATTCCTCATTTCACGAAGGTCAAGCTTGTCGCCCCTCCTCTCGAGTTGGCCTGGTGAAGTAGAGTTGGTTTCTTGTACTCTCCCGGCTATGTGAGGTGGAGAGTACAAGAAACCAACTCACTACTTCACCAGGCCAACTCGAGAGGAGGGGCGGCAAGCTTGACCTTCGTGAAATGAGGACTCATCGCACGGAACATTTGAAAGGTTGAAAGGTATACACACATTTTTTCCCTCACCAATCCTCCTGGTAGACATCTGACTGCTTGTCAGTCTACGAGTCTCAGAAAAGTGTGTGTATATATATATATATATAATATATATATATATATATATATATATATATATATATATATATATATTATTTCGGGAATGGACGAGGATGAATGATGAGATTTATATCTAATAAATCTCTTAAAATGAGGAAGCAACAATTAAAAAACTCTAGTAGGAAAATGTTCAGGGGTAAAGGGACTTTTGGGGTACCCTGTATATATATGATACAAACTTTTAAAAAGTTTACCCGATATTATGGATCAAAGTAATAATTGTACTACGATTTCTATAATGCAGAAGTCAGGATAAATTAAATTAAGATATCGTATATATATATATATATAATATATATATATAATATATATATACAGGGCGTCCCAAAAAATGTATACACACTTTAACAGCTGATAGCTCAATTGATGTTTCTTTCTTTCCAAGTTAAACCCATTAGAATTAATAATGGCAGTCAGACTAAGCTTTGAACAAAGGAAATTCATTCTAAAATGCTACTGGAAGTGTGAAAACGCAGTTGAAGTGCAAAGACAGTTTAGGAGGGAGTTTCAAACAGATCCACCAACGCGACTTACCATCACTCGAATTAGAGATAAGTTTGAAGCCGATGGAACTGTTCAGAATGTCCACAAGAAGCGTTCCGGAAGACCACGGACATCGACAAGCCCCACAAAGCAAGAAAGAGTACTGGAAACGTATCACCAAAGTCCAAGAAAATCTTGCGGCAAGCGAGTCGTGAGGTAGGAATTTCAGAATCGTCTGTCCAACGCATTTTGAAGCGCTGTCAATGGAAAAGTTACATTCCAAGATTAGTCCATGCTATTAATGAAGATGATGATGATCCGGACCGAAGAGTGGAGTATTGCGAGTGGTACTTGGCACGATGTGGATGTGGATTGGACGAAGGGGTTTCGTAGAATACCCTCCGCGTTCACCAGACCTCACACCATTAGACTTTTTTTTATGGGGATACTTAAAAGACAAGTCTACGCTATAAAACCTGCAACAGTCGCTGAATTGAGAGCAGCCATTGAACGAGAATGCACACAAATACCAAACGAAATGTTTCGTGATGTTTGCGATTCCATTGCTTCGCGTTATCAGCAGTGCCTGGACCAGAACGGACGTCAGTTTGAAAACAGGCGTTGACAAAACAATTAAATAATGTCTGTAGATTCTATTACATTTTGAAAATGAAATGTATTTTAATAAACACTGCCTTTATAAGTATTTAAAGTGTGTATACATTTTTTTGGAACGCCCTGTATATATACGATAACTAAATTATATAAAATGGTATGTGTAAATTACCTCAAACCAAATCTATTAAAGCACTAATCCTTATCTATTATTTTAACACGTTGCGAGACCTTTGTTCATCGATTGCGTATCGAAATTTTTAAAAGTGTAGCTACGTAATTAAACAGATCAAAATGGTGATTACAACTACGATTAAAATGATACGAGAAAGTTCGTCATAATAAGACGAGTTTAAAACCTCATCATGATTTAAATGTGTTATTTTAAATTTGGTTTTCATCACCTTTTGATGAAACGTTTCGAATTATTTTCTCGCGATGAAATTTATAATAAAATAATATTTAAACTTAATAAATGTTAAAAATTAACTCTCGCGAGATAAATGTGACCCGTAACGACGTCTCGCACGCGTAAAACAAAGACTTCTCGTAACCTTCTATACAAAGAAATATTATCTTCTATTGTCTCGAGTCACTCCAAAAAAAAAAAAGCTTTCAAGACTATTTCTTCTATCTAAAGAAGTTATGTATCATTAAAAGAAGTTATTATGTCATCTGCCGAGAAGCTTTGATACCCGAAAGAAGGTAAAAACTTCCCTTAGAATGCACACCGTCAAAAAGAAGTTAGAAATTCTAAATTTAGAAGGAGGCATTTGTAAATTTAACCACTATCGGTTTATTTATGATAAGTTTCAAGAGTTCTTTTTGCCATTTAAGTATATATATATATATATATATATATATGAGAGAGAGAATCCTGTATACTGTATATTTGCTTTTATTTAGCAGTTTGTGTGCAGGGATTAATAGGAAAAAGTAAAACAAAAAATATTACAGTATTATAAGTTTAAATAAAGATGTATAGGTAGAAGAATATAATGAAAAATTCCGATACAGACGTGGTCTGACATTTAGGACCTCAGTCTGCGGAAATTTCTTTTCCTGTTAAAATAGTTGATATCTGGAACCAACTTCCCTCAGAGGATGTTTCCAGTCAAAGTGTAAATCTGTTAAAAATAGGCTAGACAAAGTACAGAACACCACTCATAGTTTAAGATTAAAACCTCAGAAAACTCTGCAGAGTTCGCTTGCTCGGTGTCTGTGAGCAAGCTAAATATAGAGCTATTTATATATTCTCCACTTTCCTGTAAATTTCCTTGGCTACTTTTCCAGGGTCAAGGTATTTTCTTCAACTTTTTCCGTACCTGCCTCTGGCAGGGAGGGAGCGGAGGGTGGGAGAGAGCCTTCTACTTTTCTATCCAGTTTTCTACTACTGCTAGGATAGTTTGAAAGAAAAATAACTTTTACAAATTTTCCGTGGCACCCGTTGCCATTGGTACCTCCTCGGTATGGGCCGCAAGGCCTTTTGAGGTACTTCTTTTCCTTGTAACTCCTTGTAACACCGACTTAAAAATAATGGCAATTTTCGCAAAAAAAGCCACTTATGTTGGATGATTTTTCATTTTTATAAAGTACTTTCAAACCACCAATTTAATCTCTCTCTCTCTCTCTCTCTCTCTCTCTCTCTCTCCTCTCTCTCTCTCTCTCTCTCTCTC
>JAJOZX010001168.1:927500-985087 GCA_023014485.1 Bathynomus jamesi | reverse complement strand
AGTTAGATAAGGATGTGAACGAGGGGGAAACGATTTTAATTGGGGACTCCTTAGTGCGTCATATGGATAAGGAATTCGTTGAACTGAATCCAACCAAGAGGAGGAGGGTCTGTCTACCAGGGGCCAGGGTTGACAGAATTAGAGACGAAATAGATAGGATTGATGTTGCCTCCCGTCACTCGATGTTGGTGACGATGGTAGAGGGCAACGACTCGTATAGGCCCGATACGAGAGTGCCTCACTGTTTAAATTTTAGGATTACGTCAAAAACAATATTTATGAACACTAAACTAGAAGAGATTTGTGCTCAGGAAAATGTACCCTTCGTAACCGGGCATTCAATTAACCTAACATTTTAATATTGGTTATTTCACCTAAATATCTTCTGATCTTTTCGTATTAGGCACTCACTGTTAATTCGTAAGAACCCTTTTTACTAATAATAGGTTACATAGGATTGGTGGCGGCGTTTTGTTCTACATTCGTAATTCCCTTATGGCTATCGACGTTAAGATAGATTTTCCGGCAGCAATTAATGCGATATGCTTTGAAGTTAGGGTGCCTAGTATTAGCTTTAATTTCGTTGTTGTTTATAGACCTCCCGTTCAACCCCTCGATACCGACAATAGATTTTACACACTTCTTAGTAACTTATTAATAATTGGGATAGTATAGTTGTTGGAGACTTTAACTGCCCTAATGTTAATTACGAGATTTACTGGTAATGATGAGGGTTTTAGACTGATTGAGTTCATGGAAGATAATTTTTTACGACAGATGGTTACCGAACCAACGCGCGGTGACAATATTTTAGATGTGGTGATGACGAAAATACAGTCGAAGGTTTGGAAGTAGGTGAGAGTTTGGGATGTAATGATCACCAAATTATTAGGTTTAAGCTATCGATAGAAAACAGTAAGGACAGTAACGTAATAGAAGTCCCTGATTTTCGTAGGGCTAATTTTGATAGGATGAGAGTAGTGGACTGGGATAATATATTTATGAGTAATGACGCAAATTTTTATTTGGAGGAATATCGAAAGGGAGTTTATTCCGCGTAGGCTCAAGCGCGCTAGAAATTATGGTAGGCCCAAGAGGTGGACTAGGGAAATAGGCGAGTTTATAAACGAACGTAAGAGAGCGTATAGACTTAATAAGCGCAATGGCACGGTAGCTAACATTAATAGATATATCGAGCTTAGACGTCAGGTTAAAAGATCATTTAGGAATGCTAAGCGTAATTTAGAGATGCTTATAGCTGCAGATAGTAAACATAATCCAAAAATGTTTTTTGAATACGTCAATAATCGTAAGCCGATAAAAGATAACATAGGCCCTCTAGTGGACGTTAACGGCGCTTTGGCTTCCGACGCTCAGGCGATGGCGGGTATTTTCAATAACTTTTTTGCCACAGTTTTTACCGTAGAAGACGTAAATAATGTCCTCGACGTGGACGATATCGTTCCATTTAGTAGCGAGACTATTTTGGATGAAATAACTGTTTACAAGGGTGAGATTGCGCATTATATCGATAAGCTAAAAGTGAGCAAGGTCCAGGCCCTGACGCGCTTTATCCCATACATTTGAAAGATTTGAAAGACGTTATCGTAGACCCCTTAACGAAGATTTTTAATCAGTCACTGGAAGCGGGGATTATACCTAAAGACTTCAAATTAGCTAACGTTACGCCCATTTTTAAAAAAGGCGACCGCACAGTAACTAGCAATTATAGGCCTATTAGCTTAACGTCAATTGTCGGTAAACTTTTGGAATCCGTAGTAAGGGATCGTATCATCGATCACTTAGAAAGTAGAGATTTGATTAATAGTAGTTAGAAGAACTGGTTAGAAGAATGGCTTCGTGCTAGGAAACAGAGGGTCGTTGTTAATGGTAGTGAATCGGGGTGGTTGGATGTAGGTAGCGGTGTCCCTCAGGGTTCAGTGTTAGGCCCATTGCTATTCGTAATCTATATTAACGATATAGATGTAGGTTTGACCAGTAACGTGTCAAAATTCGCGGACGATACCAAAATAGACGGTAAAGTGGACGATAGAAATAGGCTCCAAGACGATGTAAATAGGATTATGGAGTGGACGGATAAGTGGCAGATGTAGACAAATGTAAAGTTTTGCATATAGGTTCTCGTAACAATAATTACACGTACACGATAGGTAATAGACAGAGAGCGTTGACGAGGAAGTAGATTTAGGCGTACGTGTATCTAAGGATTTAAAAGTTAGGAACCTGTGCCTCGAGTCTTGCACAAAAGCTAATAGGATGTTAGGCTTCATAGCGGGTAATTTCGAATTTAAATCGAAGAATATTATATTGCCCCTTTGGAAGTCCCTAGTCAGGCCTCATTTAGAATATGCCGTTCAGTTCTGGTGCCGTATTTGCGTGAGGATATTGATAGGCTGGAAAGGGTTCAGCGTCGCGCCACGAAACTATAATAATTCCGTCATTGCGTACAAGTCTTACGAAAATAGGATTAAAGAGTTAGACTTGCATTCACTCGAGACTAGGAGATTAAGGGGGGAGCTTAATGAAGTTTTCAAAATCGTTAATAAATTCGATAAGGTAAATTTTGACAAACTGTTCATTTTCGATAATAGCAATACTCGTAATAACGGATTTAAGTTGCGTGGCAGACTTTTCATTACTAACATCGCTAAAAACGTTTTTACATTTAAAATAATTAATAAATGGAATAATCTTCCCGCGTCCGTCGTGAACTCTACCAGCGTTAATATGTTTAAGAACCGTTTAGATAGGCATTTTAAAAATATTAACGTTGTTTAAAATAATAAAACAATTAGCAACAGGAGCTCTGGGGGTGATGGTCGAGGATGAATCTGTTGACGATTAATGCCAGCTTGTGACATGCCAGCGTGTGATATGCCAGCAATAAAATTATTATTAAAAACAAAAAATTAGACTAACACGAACGTAGATGTAGCTCGTAGCGTAAACTAATCCACTTTTTGTTATACTCTTCCTACTTTTTTTTTCCTTTTCTTATCCTCTCTTTACTTGCATGTCTTTAGTTTGCATGGTATGACAGTGTTTGAGTTAAGACTGTGTTTGCATGGTTTGTAAGCGTTCTTATTTTACTTTTTCATCTTTCACCCCTTTCCTATTCTCTTCGACTATTTTTCCGACTTGTCGGCAGTGGCCGGTGGATGATGATGGTGAGTCTTTCTTTCTCTTTTTCTGAATGAATGTTAACCCACCAATGATAGGTTTTGCTCTTACTTAACCCCTTATTCTTCTCTTTTAACCCCTACTCTTTCCTTTCTCTCGGGCTAACCTTAGAGTGGATCTTAGGGACTTTGTTAGCCTTAGCTTCTGTAGATCTGTAGATAATGGAGAAATATTTAAATCGTGACTGCAAAACAAGGAAAAGGTAAGATTTAAAAGTTTTTCCAAATTTTATTCTGGGTTTTTTTTTTTTTTACTTTATTCTACCGTAAGACGTAGTTTTCTTTCAATTCTGTTCAATTGAGGTTATTAATAAATTTTTTCCTTGCTGTCTACAAATATATAAATACAAAATATATTCTAAACAAAATACAGGCCTGTATACGAACGGTTTGCGATTGCGGATACTTGTGGTTTTTCGTCCGGTTTGTGTAGAGCAAACTTAAGGTAATGCGAGTGTGACTGTGCTGCCTTGGGCAAGAAACAAATTTGCGGCGCATCTTGCTCCTGAAGAATCATGCACCAGGAGTGATAATAACTGGGGGTGGCTGCAATACAAACTAACGAAAATTGCAGTAAATTAAATACGGATATGGATGCTCTTTGGACTAGACTAACTCAGAGCATTGTTGCTTTCAGTGGTGATAACCACGTACGAAAGCCTCGTCAGTACTTTGACCCCCTGACTGCTTGGCAATGCTGCTGCGAGTGGCTTGTACCCTGAACTGGGCGTATGGGTGGAATGGTGCTTTGTGTAAAAATATATTTAAGTCCTCGTACTTCCACTTAAACTATGATTGCATCGATGATGAAATATACAGGGTGATTAAAATTTTTTTTTAACACTTATATGGGAAAGAATTACGGATGTCATCCAATCAGTACCACCAGAGATGTGCCTTAGGGCTCTGGAAGCAACGTTTAACCGCTTTCATTCGTGCATAGATATCCGTGAACAGCAAGTAGAGACTGTATGAAGCACTGTTTGCATCACAAAAAAATGTTTACAAATAAATTGGAAATAAAAAATTAAACCCCATATAAGCGTTAACATATTTTTAATCACCCTGTGTGATATATATATATATATATATATATATTATGTGTGTATACAGTATATATGATGTAAAATAACGCACTGTCGCGACGAAGTATGAAGAAGGAAAACTTTTGGTGTTAAAGAAATAAAAATAAAAATTAGTCTTCCTGAAGAGTGGTTTCCTTCTTCATATACAGTATATATGTTACAGACAAAGTAAATAAGAAATGAATGTTATTGAAGGTTAATTTTAATGAATGTTAATGAAGGTTAACTGAATGCCCGGTTAAGTTAACTGTACGCCCTTGACGATTGGTTTGGTTGTCATGATATTTTCGTTTACTGTCAAAACCAACGAAAATATCACGACTTAACGTAACCAATCGTCAAGGGCATACAGTTAACCTAACCGGGCATTCAGTTAACCTAACCTAACTGTAATACAATATTCATTTCATACTTTGCCTTAAAACCATACGGCAATGTATAGAATGCCTAGGTATTGTATAGAATACCTGAATTTCATACTTTGCCTGTAACAGACACACACACACACACACGTGTGTGTGTGTGTGTGTGTGTATATATATATATATATATATATATATATATATATATACCAGGATATTATGCGAGTAATTGCAAAATCTTAAATATAATATTGTGACCTTGACGAGCCCTTTTTTATTGGTTTAAAAAAAAAAGATTCAAGAACACCTTGAACCGTGACCCAAGGTGTTCAGCCATTTTAAAGGAAACGTCACAAACCTGTTTCTTTGAAATGAGCTCTGATCATCGTTTTATTACTATGTAAGTGATAAAGCAAATGAGAGAGAGAGAGAGAGAGAGAGAGAGAGAGAGAGAGAGAGAGAGAGAGAGAGAGAGAGAGAGAGAGAGAGATATTCTGATTTTTGGAATGTTTCATCTCTTCAATAATTATGAAGTTATTTCTTCTTTTATACTGAATAATGATAATAATAATAATAATAATAATAATAATAATAATAACAGGCAAGAAACTTCTTATTTTTTTAATAATTCTAAATATCTGTTACCAAACATGAACTGTGTGTTAACCAAAAGGGATGACTAGTATAAATAAATAATCTTTTTTAGTATTGCAAAACGTTTAATAAGAATTAAGTAAAGACCATATAGCGTCGTAGGACTCGCTCGTCTTCTCCTCCTACTCCTTTGAAAGTATATTAACTAACAAAAGGGAAAATAATCTAAACCAAATTTAAAAGAAATGCGCCTGTAAGTAATTAATAGTGAGTGAGTAATTGATCATAATCTCCTTGGCTTCTCAATATTATCGTCATTGAAGCCGGATACTCAAGATGAATTTAAGTCATGAAGTGATTTTAACTTAAAATCATGAGGTGGAATTTAAAATCATGAGGTGAAATTTAAAATCATGAGGTGGAATGCGGATGAAATAAATCTTGAATATGAATAATGAAGGAATAAAATGGGACTGAAAGAAACTAAAATCAATGTCATTAATAGATTTTTTAAGTTCATTTCTGCTCAGTTTTTCTCATTTTTGTTATTTCTTTAAATTTAACTTTAAAATTATTTTTTTTAATTATTTACTTCCCGGTCAGGAGGCATATATATATATATATATATATATAATATATATATATATATATATGCCTCCCCTTCCCGGGCGGGGGCATATATTTATATAACAAATTTACAATACAACAAAAAAGCTAATAATTTCTTTCGTAACTACAAAAAATAATTACATTTGTCCTTATTTAATGCAGGTTTATTGTATTTGGAAGATGCATTTTTTTGTTAGTCTGGCAGTGATCCAACATTTTTCTCATTGAAATCATACAAGATGTACAAAAGCAAAACAGAACATTAAATTTATTAGCAATATATTAATAAGAAGTTAAAACATTTATAATACAAAGAGAAATAATAACAAACACAAAATAGCAAATCATTACATTTGAAGTCGACGTTTTTATCGTACAAACCGATCAGTGACATTGTTTACGTTAATGCTAAGGTTTTGATGGATGGGCATTAGGGCCAAACTATCTAATCGCTCTTTTCAACATTGTACTACGAAGGTAGGTTTTCAGCTGTTTCTCGCTGGAAAATGATCTCTCCACGGTTTAAATTGATACTAGTAGAGAAAGAAGTAAAAAATGTTGACATAATTACTGCATAAATATATATGCAACAGATGTAATAATAAAGGTAATATTATAAATTTAATAATTAGGGTAAAGGTAATAATAAATGTTAAAAAAATGTAAATGCAATAATAAATGCAGTAATTATGTCAAAATATTAGAATCTGTATGTATAGAACAAGAAGATAGTTTTAATTTGTGTGAATGTACTTATAAGCGGGACCCTGTAATAAAATGCCCTTCCGGTGTCTGGAAAACGATACCTAACCTAGGTGCGAATTTCTCAATGGTCTCTGGATTGTTTTCTTCCTGCCTTTTTCATTCGTTTTACGGTTTATAAGTTCTGTAGAATAAACAACAATGTAATAACCAATGTAATAATAAATTTATAATTTCTGTAATAAATAATAATGCAATATTAAATGTAATAAATTTAATAATAAATGTAATAATTATGTAAAAAAATAATAGAATTTGTATGTTTAGAACAGGAAGATAGTTTTAAATTCGTGCGAATGTACTTATAAGCGGGTCCCTTTAATGAATATGCCCTTCCGGTGTCGGGAGAACGGGATCTAACCTAGGTGCGAATTTCTTAACGGTCGGTCCCTGGACTGTTTTCCCTCTTGTTTTGGTTCATTCGTTTTTCTGTATCCACCCGAGGAGGATGCCAGTGGGCATCGAAACTGTTGTGGAAATAAACTCTGGCTATTAGAGTGGGTTTTTACTTTCATATTTTGACCTTCACGTAGAAAAAAGTGAAGATTTTTGCATCTACTAAATCTATTTTTGTATTAGGCTTTCTATGTTGACTTCAATACCTATCTACGGTATCATCCCACTCAGTGTCATTCCCATTTTATTTCGCGCCAAAGAGTAGGAAAGCTGAAGGTGAGAACTTCATATGACGCATTTTCAAAATGGTTTATTACCAAATCATGCCCTTCCTATTCTCATCCACGGCTTTCTCACTTTGGTCCAGATTTGGTTAGGTTAGATTAAAATAAGTTGTTATAATATATTAGCCATTCCCATTTGGCTCCTTTACCGCGAATGGGAATGGAGTGACATTGTTTTTCAAATGAATCAACACTTTTCTCAATTGTGGATTTTTCACTTTGTGCATTTTCCTCTGCTGACCACAGGTGGGAATGGAAATGCCATTGAGTGGGAAGTGATATTTCCTAAAGCTCACGTTGCGTCAGCTCGTAGAATTGCGTTAGACAATTACGAATACTGTAACAAGGACGGTGACTTAATTACTTTCGAAGTTTTCTCAAAATAAGCTAATGATGCAAAGCCTAGTTTAATATTTGCCTAAGTTCCGTTGCTCATAAGTACTCCACGTTTGATATGTTGGTTGGTTTGATGGGTTCTGATAGAATGTATTATGCTAATAATGATCATTACCTTTCTCTTAAGCGAACCTTCGATGAAAGTACCCGTGAGATTAGTGAGGATGGTCACCGATACTTGTAGTACCGTGATGAGAAACTTCGTGAATGGCAGTACGATTTACTAGAACTTTTATTTACTCAAGATGTTCGTCGTGTGATGTGGATATATGATTTTGTTGGTGGAAAAGGGAAGACTTGGTTCGCTCATTACTTTCGTTGTTGTAATGGATACGACCAATTAGATGGTGTGACGTGACTCGAAATGACTGTAGTCATTTTAGTTATCAAACACTTGAACGCCTTAAGAGTAGTTACGTCATGACTGGCAAGGATGAAGGTTATATAAAGGCTTTATTTAGGTTTTGTTAAACGTTTGTTAAGGAAGATGTTAAGCATTTATTACTTATTTATAGTCATCAATTTCAATTAACAGACATTAGTTCTTCGTTCGAGACCTTTAAAATTATTCGAAAAAATAACAAATTCTTTGCCCGAATCAAACATTTCCTCTCTCTCTCTCTCTCTCTCTCTGAAACAAGTATGTGACCTTCGCTTCAAAATGGCTAATATTGCATCACAATAAAGAAGAAACTAAAAAATGTATTTTTGAGTCTTCTTTTTCCAGAAAATATATCGAAGTCTTTACAAGGTCAAAATATTATCCTTAAGATTTTGTAATCACTCGCTCCTGGTATTTCATATGAGAAACGCAAAACAAACACCTGCTTAACTCTTACTCACACACACACACATATATATATATATATATATATATATATATATATATATATATATATATATATATATATATATATATAACGTAAAGAACGACGTTTGAATAGAAGAACATACCGCGCAAGATGAGGAGAGAGAACGAACAAATGAAAAAATGAGGTAACCACCCGGGAATCGAACCCGGGATCTTCCGATTGCCGGTCAGATATGATAACCATTACACCATGGGCCTCTTGAGGCCCATGGTGTAATGGTTCGTAGATGGTGTAGATGCTGTAAATGGTTCGTTCTCTCTCCTCATCTTGCGTGGAATGTTCTTCTATTCAAGCGTCGTTCTTTACGTTAATTATACTGTGTGTTTGCAGTTGAAATATATATATATATATATATATATATATATATATGTGTGTGTGTGTGTGTGTGTGTGTGTAAAGTTTGCAGTTAACTGTTTCTACCATCTTAATTCTCGAGTGTTGAAATGCTATTTCATCTAAACCGTAAATACACACATTTTTTATATTTTAAATTGATCTTCAGGGAAGCTATTTAATTACACTGGAAATTTAGTTTTAAAAATTGTATATTAAAATTTTACAAGAAAAAAAAATGCATATTATGAATTATTATTCCGCATTATGCATGGAGAATTCTTAAATTGGAGGTGCTGGCCAGCTGGAGGTACCCGAAATAACTAGGTCTATGCATGGTGTGAATGAACCCTGAAGCTATTCTCTTCATTATATTTTTTCTTACTTTCCTATAAATCTTTTTCACCAGGAGGGAAAGATCCTCGTCTGTTCTATACTTTACTATTACGACTATTCCTGTGTGAAAGCTTTCCACGTCTATAGCTTATAAGCGTAAGTTTTCAGTATTCTTTATTTTCATTTGTTATTTCTCCTTTTTTCTACTTCCTTCTTGCGCTACCTTAGAGTGGATCTTCGGATTTTTGTTAGCCTGTAACTCCGTAACCTTCCACACACTCCTTCCATTCCTAATCAAACATTCCTGCTACACATTCCACATCTCATTCATATCCATTTACTCTGCATCTTTTGCACTCAATTCATCATGTACTCTCTTACTGTACTCATTCGTTACTCTCTCACCATTAACTTTTCCACTTTAATTCTTTTGTGACCCACCTTTTTTTCACCTCATTTTCTTCCACTCTCCACATTACCTCACTTAACACACCACTATCATGTGGTCAGAGAGACCCCCCCATTCATACTTCACACTACATGTGTGTCAGTATTACTTTCAGCTATATATATATATATATATATATATATATATATATATATATATATATATATACACACACAGGGTGATTCAAAAGTCAGGTTACATAGGGAAATATTGTATTATGTAATGATACAGGGGAATAGTCACATCACATGTTCGATATGGCCACCGTTAACGGCAATGCACTTGTGCAGCCAGCTAGGAATATCAAATGAATGCGCTCCTCCTTCAATAACATCTCATAACTCATTTATTTGCAAAGAAACAGAAAAGCCCTTGTAACCTGACTTTTGAATTACCCTGTATATATATATATATATATATATATATATATATATATATATATATATATATATATTATATACAGGGTGGGCGGAAAGTAGCTCCCTATTTTGGATTGGTAAAAAAATACGTATATTATCCATTTATTTCAGAAGAAATAATATGAAAAGGTAGGCATACATGGTAGGTTTACTCTAAAATTCAATGTGGGCTCCAACTCTTTCCACCAGCTTCTGGAGCCGCCCAGGATTGGCGTCCACTGACTTTAGCAGGAACTCCGGCGGGATGGAGGACATGACTTCCCGAATTCGGTCCTCCAGTTCTTCAATGTCCTCGGTTTGGTGCGGTAGACTTCTTCCTTTACCCACCCCCAAAGAAAGAAGTCGCACGGTTACCGCTGAAAAACGGCAGAATCGGTTCAGTGTAACGGTGTGGTGTGGTATGACCTCAGATCAGGTTGTGGGCCCGTTCCTTCTGCGCAACACCATGAATGCTGAGCGGTACCTTGCTATGTTGCGAAACGAGGTCTGGCCGGTTGTCAGCACATGGGAGAACATCGACGATCTGATATTTATGCAAGATGGCGCCCCTCCGCACTTCGCTCTTGTTGTCCGTGAGTGGCTGGATGCCCACTTCCCTGGGCGTTGGATGGGTCGTCGTGGTCCACATCAATGGCCAGCCAGGAGCCCCGACTTGACACCGTGCGACTTCTTTCTTTGGGGGTGGGTAAAGGAAGAAGTCTACCGCACCAAACCGAGGACATTGGAAGAACTGGAGGACCGAATTCGGGAAGTCATGTCCTCCATCCCGTCGGAGTTCCTGCTAAAGTCAGTGGACGCCATTCCTGGGCGGCTCCAGAAGCTGGTGGAAAGAGTTGGAGCCCACATTGAATTTTAGAGAAAACCTACCATGTATGCCTACCTTTTCATATTATTTCTTCTGAAATAAATGGATAATATATGTATTTTTTACCAATCCAAAATAGGGAGCTACTTTCCGCCCACCCTGTATATATATATATATATATATATATATATATATATATATATATATATATATATATAAAGATCATTCATATAAAACTGGCCAGATGGAAAAAAGTAAGGAGAGACATTTTTTATATTTATTTAATTTCCTCGGAAATTAATGTGTTACTAAAAAGGTTATTTTGTGCTGTCGTAACGCAAAGATTTCCCCAAAAATGTAAGACAAAAAGATGCAGTACATCACTCGTTTCCAAAAGAAATGAAAAGAGCAAAATTATGGATTTAAAAATGTAAAAGAAAGAATGGAGAAAGTACGTGTCCAAAGTACTTTCATAACACTTGTGTTTTTTTAGGTTATATAACAACTTGGTATATGTACTACATATCATTTTCATTACGAGTATGTTTATCATTAGCAGCAAAATATTCGGTTAATATTCGTTTTAATGCTTTGTTCGTTTTCGATAGAAGGAGACATTCTATGACAATTTAACATATACATTCATATTCAGGACACCTTGAAACCTCAGGGAAACTGATAAAAATCAAGGAAATGTAATAATTATTTTTTATGAAAAAAAAAAAATTTAGACGTAAAAAGCAGCCATTATAGGCCATTGACCGAGTATTTAGCTCTTAACGCTGTTAAAATTTTAACGAACGTCGCCCTCTCCAGTTTTATGGGGAGACATCTCGTGGCAAAATTAGGAAACATAGGTCAAAACAACCAATTACATCTCGTTTTGGTTTCACGTGACCTTATCCGACCAATCAGAGACGTACATTTTGAATCTCTCATAATACATACTCATTCAAGAATGCTTTAGTCTGGTTTTCATTATGGTTTGCGGAGGTTGCGATTGCCTGGGTTTTTGGTACCTTGGAACGCAGTTCCAAAAAACTACTGTTGTTTGCGGTTCCTCAGAGAGACGCAACAACTCTTGTTCGCCTGATCCAGCAACATATTAGGCCTGGGACTACAATCTATTCCGACGAGTGGCGTGCGTATTCTCAACTTGGAAATCTAGGCTACATTCACCGGACAGTCAACCATTCACAGCGGTTCGTGGAAGACACCGTTCACATTCAAAATATTGAGTGTTGTTGGAAAGACGTGAAGAGCTGGATATTACGGTCTGGCAACAAAACCCAATCAGTTTAGGTTAGGTTAGGTCAGTTTATTTTAGGTTAGTTTTTAGGTTAGGTTAGGTCAGTTTAGGTTAGGTTGGTTAGGTTTTAGGTCTGTTTAGGTCTTAGGTTAGGTCTGAACCAAACACATTTTTCTGGTGTTTTTTGGTGTGATTTGCTCAAATCTGAACTTCGTTTCTTTGGGAAATGAGCCGTTTTTGAGAAATTTTCAATTTTAAAATTTCTCAAAAACGGCTCATTTCCCAAAGAAACGAAGTTCAGATTTCAACAAATCACACCACAAAACACCAGGAAAATGTGTTTTGGTTCAGAAAGGAGGAAAAGCACTAAAACGAATAATTACCAAATATTCTTTGAGAAATGAGCCTTACGTCATTGAAATTAAGACCTAGAAGCTTCTAAATATTTGTTGTTGACGAATTCTCTTAACAGACCTACAGGATTTTCTTCAAATTCTTCAAATCGGAGAATTATATTATTAGCTTTTAGACGTTCGACGACAAAATATTTCTTTAATTAATGAAATAAAGAATTATCACAATACATCCATCTCTTGTGGTAGAAGAAACTGGTGCCTCAGTACTATATATATATACGTTGGATATATCCTAGAGTAGATAGAAGATATTCAGTCAAATTTTACTGAATTTCTTAGTCATTCCTTCTTCTATCACCACTTGAAGATAATTTCACTCTCAAAGAATCGTTTCATTTCTTTAGAGTTTCGTCAAAGACACACGTCACGTACCAATACCCAACACCCATCTTTTACGCTACTACGTAAATTGAAGGTCTTTTCCCTTCTAAATTTTTTAATTCTCATTTCATGAGATCACACAAGTAACTGAGTCCAGGATAGGAGTAAAAGAACAATAGTAAATATGATTAAAACTCATAGTTTTATTGCGTTCAAATTTCAAGCCACTTTTTAGCATGTCACACGTTAATAAACGTAATAAAATTGTATATAAATTGGTGAAAGAAAACTGGGTTTTACCTTGGACACATATAACAAACCGAGCGAGACCATCGCTCAAAATTACGCTAAAATATAAATTAGTTTTCCATTGCAAATATTTACTTCCTTTGGAAAAGATATCTAGAAATTATTATATAATTATATTATTATCATTATTATTATTATTATTACATAGTTATAGTAATTATTTTACAACAATGAAATCATATAAAAACCAACAGTTGCTGTTGTAGAAGTTTCACCCCCGCTTCGACTCCGATGAATCATCTCGTAGCGTTGCAAAACAGGTGTTTGTTTTTTCTACAAATAACATCGAACCGTCAAAATCCTTTCGCTAAACATTATGATAAAATTACCTCTTACTCCAATATAAAAAATAATTTATTATGATTAATTTGTAATATAAATTATAAACACCTTTAAAATTATATAAATATATTATTTAATTAAATACTTGATAAAATACTAACCTGAAAGGGATCAAATAATATAGAAACCGTTCTGTTGCCATATTGTAAGATCATATTAATTCGAGTTGATGATGATTAAGAGTAATTTATTAGTTTAATTTATAACATATTAATTGCAGTTCATATAAGTATTTTATTGGTTAGGATTCTGAATATAGACCACTACTTTTCTCTCTCTCTCATTGCTCCCAATTATTATAAATGTAGAAGAGTGGGCAATAATTGTTAGCCAAATTGATTTTCTGTGGCCACAGATATTCAGTAGGAGACCACACAAACAACAAGTATCCACACTGCAACCCCCAGCTCCGTATAATCTAAGACGTAGAAATTAATAAAATTGTCCCCTTTATAATTTTGCAAATTATTTACTCTTGTAGCCCTAGCATTAAAATTTCTACCGGCGTTGTTATCTAAAAGCTTGCAGAAGGTAAAATTTTGAAAGGACATACGGACCTTTTCATCAATTTGCAACCCCCTGCTAGAATTAAAACCAATCTCTAGATAAAAACCCAATTAAAAGCACTTGAAAGGAAAATTCACGTTTCTGTTAAACATATCCCGGGAACAGACCAGATTAGTCCCGTCCTACTAGAAAATACATTCGAAAATATTCAAACTACAGTACACACCCTGTCAGATATAATTGCGTTACCATGGATACAAACTGGAACGCAAAACTCAGCAAAATTTAATCATAGAAATAAAAGAGGATTGATAGAGAAGGGATGAAAAATATTCAAAGGTTTGTTCGGATTAGCGACCGAACAAGACATTAAAAGAATTGAACTCAAATTGAATCTCTTCGCGCGGAATCGGCAATATAGAGGACACATTTTGGAACAAACCATTAAGTCACTACACGAAAACAATCGCTTCCTCGACGCCCTTTTGGACAAATTTACATACATTGAATCCCCGTTAGCTAAATAAAAGGAACACGAAAGATATCTAGAATTAGTAGAAATAATTAACCTACAAGTAACCCTAATCGATAAATATTTGCAACAAATAATTACAATTCATTCCAAAGTTTTACGTGCGACCCAGCTAGCCCATAGAGAAATCACTCTTTCCACACTAATACCATGGGATACACTTCAGTCCTTGATTCACCCCTCTCAGACACAATTAAAATTATCACCCATATTTCCACTCAACCATATTAATCACCCCCAATTTCTAGAATACACCTGGACTGTACATGGACCACGCCCCTACATGTACCTCATGACTGTGCCATTTTTCGATGTACTCGCATATGACGTATACAAATTTCACCCTTTCCCAATGTTCTGTTCGTCTAATTTTTTTTTTAATAATTTTATTGCTGGCATATCACACGCTGGTATGTTACAAGCTGGCATTAATCGTCAACAGACTCATCCCAACCAACACCCATAGAGCTCCTGCTGCTAATTGTTTTATTATTTTAAACAACGTTAATATTTTTAAAATGCCTTTCTAAACGGTTTTTAAACATATTAACGCTGGTAGAGTTCACGACGGGCGCGGGAAGTTTATTCCATTTATCAATTACTTTAAACGTAAAAAAGTTTTTAGCGATGTTAGTAATGAAACGTCTGCCACGCAACTTAAATCCGTTATTACGAGTATTGCTATTATCAAAAGTGAAGAGTTTGTCAAAATTTACGTTATCGATTTTATTAACCATTTTGAAAACTTCAATAAGCTCCCCCCTTACTCTCCTAGTTTCGAGTGAATGCAAGTCTAACTCCTTAATCCTATCTTCGTCAGACTTGGTGCGCAATGACAGAATTAGTTTCGTGGCGCGACGCTGAACCCTTTTCAAAATATCAATATCCTCACGCAAATACGGGCACCAAAACTGAACGGCATATTCTAAATGAGGCCTGACTAGGGACTTGTAAAGGGGCAATATAATATTTTCGATTTAAATTCGAAATTACGTGTTATGAAGCCTAACATCCTATTAGCTTTTGCGCAAGACTCCAGGCACTGGTTCGTAACTTTTAAATCCTTAGATACTCGTACGCCTAATTCTACTTCCTCGTCAACGCTCGCTAACTCTCTATTGTCCATCGTGTACGTGTAATTATTGTTACGAGAACCTATATGCAAAATTTTGCATAAAACGATGAAGAAACGTCGGTCGAAAACCTTCGCTGATGTGTACAAAGCTACAGTTTCCACTAAACAGAACATGCAGAAGACCATCAAAGCTGACAGAAAGCTACTACAGCGACTCCTGAATGCCGCGACCGCAGGTCGCATGGTGGAGATGGTCAACGTCTTGAAGCATGAACTGTCCCCAGTCCCATTAAGTCTGGCGAAGGCAGGAGGAGAGATGAATTCGACATCGAAGTCTGAGTTGATGAACATCCTGATGGCTCAGCAGACCATAAGTTCAGCGGTTCCATCCTCTGATCTGAAGACCTGTATGATGATAGATGGCCATGCATTCATCCAAGCTCTTGCCAAGCCTGGCGGCTGTCGGACATTCGGCGACTATGCTGAAGTGTTCTTCAAGACCGTGACGAGTTATGAACACACAAGAGTTGGATGTCATCTTTGATCGGTACGCAGGGGAAAGATCGATCAAAGTAGTTACCAGGACAAAACGTGCAAGCAAGAAGAAACCGATTCGGAAAGTCATTGATGGCCCACAAGTTCCACTGCATGAAGTGTGGAAAAACTTCATAGCCCTGGATACAAACAAGGCTGACCTAGCCTTGTTTCTGTCTAACGTCATCACTGAGAAGTGCAGAGATCTTCAAGAAAGATGTCAGCTGGTGATAGGGGGTGGCTTCTCTGAAGCCACTGAAGTACGGTCAACCAGGCGACATGACGTTCCACTGCATAGCAAGTTAGCAACCATGAAGAGGCGGACACCAGGCTCATCCTTCACTCATGTGATGCAGCGTCCCAGGGCTATGAACGAATACTGGTAGTGTGCAGAGATACTGATGTAATGGTGCTGCTGATTCACTTCGTTTGTACCAAGGTCGCTGAAGTGTGGATGCCAAGAACTGAAAATGATACCTCGTGCACGATGTATTCAAGAGTTTGTCGCCCCCAGTCAGGGACAACCTGGTCAGCTTTCACGCTTTGACCGGGTGTGACACAGTCTCGTCCTTCAGTGGTCATGGAAAAAAGAAGTTTTGGAAGATGTTCAGTGACCACCCACTCCTTCTGCACGCCATTGGTCGAGATGGGGATATCGCAGATGTTGAGATGTTTGTGTGTCATTTGTATGGCACCCCCGAACAACACGCAGTTGATGACGCCAGAGTTCACCTTTTTGGGAAGGCCAAGAAGACTCTGGAAATGCTCCCACCGACAAAGGATGCCCTGGAGGCTCCACGCCAAGCAGGCAAACTATCAGGCCAAAATATGGCTCCAGGCTGACAAAGAGCACGTCGATGTTGAAGATCCGGTGGACACTTCAGCCTGGAAGTTGGAAGATGGGAGCCTCCTACCAGTGTGGACAAGACTTACTCCAATCTCTGAAGCCTGCTTGGAGCTTGTTGCTTGTGGTTGCAAGAAAAAGTGCAAGACAGCTAGATGCAACTGCTTCAGGAAAAAGATGAAGTGTACGACAGCTTGTGGTTGTGACGACAGCGGTTGCTGTAACCCAGCTGGACAGTAGATCTATGTCTCTCTTCCGGGCTAAAATCGAGAGAAGCTGGAATGTGTTGTAAGGAACTAATAGCTCTATTCTTAAGTGATTGCAATCCACACAATTGTGACTATTAGTGCAGCATTTCGGTGCTGTTCATCAAGAAACGTGAACTTGTAGATGTTACTAGTATGTAAACTGTATAGTTATGGGGCTATATTTACTGCTTTTTGATTTAGTTGTGATAATTCTATTACTGTGAGTACTTAATTCATGCCATCAAACTTATTAGGCACTAATCATGTTAAAATAAATTGTTTTGACAAACAGACTTGCTCAATGTTTTTTTCGCCAAATAAAATAAAAAATCACAAATTTTAACACAATTTCGGTCGTGATTAACTTGAATTTGACCTTCAATTGGAAATTCGGATGGAATAAGCGTGTCATCATACTTTTTTATCACTAAGTGTGGCAAAATGAAACATTTGGTCAAACCAATTGGCTCAGAATATTTTTTTTAAATTAAAATTAGAAAATATCATTTTTTGCACAGTTTGACCTCGAAAATGACCTTCAAAGCCAAAAGCGAGAGTGGCATCCACCTGCATTTTATTCCTCACCCACAGGTACATTGATTTATCATGGGTGCCAGCTATTAACAAAAAACTCCGTTCAAAGTCGATTTATGAATTTTGGCCGGTCCATTATTATGTGTTAAAACGAATGTTAACCTCTCTCTCTCTCTCTCTCTCTCTCTCTCTCTCTCTCTCTCTCTCTCTATATATATATATATATATATATATATATTATATATAGTGATATAGTGGCATAATAGATTGTACAGTGTACATACATCGTCCTAAGTTTATTTTATATCATTTCTTTTTCGTTATAAATTAAGAAATCAATAACAATTTAAGGATCACCTGAAGATCAGGGCCCCCAGTTTTCCGACCTGAAGATCAACAAGGCCCCCACTTTTTCCCACCTGACGATCAGAGCCCCCAAATTAAAGGAAGATAAAAATAATATCAGAAAAAATTTATTGTGATAAAAAGTAGTGATGTAGGTCACATCCGCATCCGCGGAACATCCGCACATTTTCTCGCATCCGCATCCGCACCCGCATCCGCACTTTGGACTGCGGATGTCGTGCGGATGTGGACCGT
Organism: Bathynomus jamesi; assembly: GCA_023014485.1. Lineage (NCBI taxonomy): Eukaryota > Metazoa > Arthropoda > Malacostraca > Isopoda > Cirolanidae > Bathynomus > Bathynomus jamesi. Next base: position 966,675 of record JAJOZX010001168.1, on the reverse strand, counting down.
TGAGATAAAATGTCATTAATAAGCGGAAATTATCAAATTCTACTATATTAATAGAACTAGTTCATTGTGCGAAAAAGTGATGCAAGCGACAAGACGAGAGGCTGTTCTTGTATGAAGTTACTCTCTTGCAACCTACTTAGATCCACGTTACAAAGCTAAGTTATTTTCACCTAGTACATTAGAACGAGTTAAATCATCACTTGGCAAAGCAGTTGAAGAGCTTCAATCTCTTGAATCTGTCGCTTCGCCACCCACCAAAAGAATAAAAGTTTCAGTGACAGAACCAACACCTTCAACAAGCAAATCTATCACAGAATCTGTCTCTCAGTTTCTTGAGTCAAGCAGCAATGACGAGACCTACGCAATGTCAAAAGATGTAGTAAAAATGATCGAGAGCTATCACCAAGAAAAACGCCTGGCTGCATGTGACAATCCTATTAGTTGGTGGAAAAATACGCAGAATATCTATCCATACTTGAGTAAACTTGCAAGGAAACATTTAGCCTGTCCTCCAACAAACGTACCAAGCGAGAGATTATTTAGCAGTGCTGGATTAATATATGATGAAAAGAGAAACAGACTGGCAGCAGAAAAGGCAGAAAAGTTAATGTTCCTTAAGCATAACCTTCCTATAATTAAGTTTGAACATTAAACGATGAACATCTTAGTTTACTTTATTTTAATTACTCATTTATAAATATGCTAATAAAACTTTAAACTTAATATAAATAGTTATCAAGCTAATTAAAGATCTCTTTCTATAAGGGTGGAGGTTGGGGAAAGAGGTCGGTGGGGTGCATTTGAGTTGGGTTCACGTCCCGCATCCTGGTAACACAATTATGGTTTCTAATTGTGGCTGAAACTCAACAAAATATAACGAATTTATTTGCAGACGAATTCACTAATTGATTTCTATATTAGTTAGATGCTTGATATTATTTTATATGTTCAGAGAAAAGTACAGCAATTATTGTACAATTAATCAATTATACTACATTATAGCTACAGCTCTCTCTATATAATAACTTATTATATACGTTAAACACAACAAATCTCGAATATATCCTAAAAAATAACGAAAATGTAGACATCCGCATCCGCGGATGTTGAAATCAAACATCCTCATCCGAATCCGCATCCGCGAATGTGAAAAAAATGACATCCGCTACATCACTAATAAAAAGACAATTTATGAGAAACATAAAAGTGGATCGGAGCAGGGGAGATAATCTTCAGGTGATCCATATATATATATATATATATATTTATGGGAATGAACTCAGAATGGTTCCCTGAGGTTTTTTATGATACACACAGACCGTGCATGGAAGAAGGAACTCTTCTAGGAAAATTAAATCCACTATTTTCCGAATAAGTAATGGTAAATGACAAACACTATAGTTTTTTCTTTTTCATGATGCAAGCCCAACGTAGGCAACGGGTCACTCGCAAAGGTCCTGTCCCAAAGCTCGATCCTATCTGCTTTGCAGATAGCTGGTGAGGGAAGCTATATTTTTGGGACCTCTTTGCGAGTGACCCGTTGCCCACGTCGGGCTAGCATCATGAAAAAGAAAAAACTATAGTATTTGTAAAAAAACTTCACTTTTTTCTACGTGAAGGTCAAAATATGAAAATAAAAACCCACTAATAGACAGAGTTTAAATAAACTCTGTCTATTAGAGTGGGTTTTTATTTTCATATAGTATTTGTCATTTACCATTACTTATTCGGACTATAGTGGATTTAATTTTCCTACAAGAGTTCCTTCTTCCATGCACGGTCTGTGTGTATCATATATATATATATATATATATATATAATATATAGTACATGCCCGGTTAGGTTAATTGAATGCCCGGTTAGGTCAACTGAATACCCGGCTAGGTTAACTGAATACCCAATTAGGTCAACTGTACGCCCTTGATGATTGGTTAGGTTAAGTTGTGATATTTTCATTAGTTTTAACGAAAATATCACAACTTAACCTAACCAATCGTCAAGGGCATACAGTTGACCTAACCGGGCATTCAGTTAATCTAACCGAGCATTATATCCCATAGAATGAATTGTTTGTTTTATTTGTCAAAACTGAGGGAGTATCTTCAGGTGGAGCGGACTGGGGTGGAGTATCTTCAGGTAGATCGGGCTGGGGCGGGGGGGAGAGGAGGAGATCTTCAGGTGGACACTCTGGGGAGGGAAGATCTTCAGGTGGACACTCTGGGGGGGGGAGATCTTTAGGTGATCCAGCCGTGTTGTTTAAGCCAGTTAATAATGGAGAAACAATCGTCACTTAACAAAGGAAGGACGACACTCTCAAAGATATTACGGTTCATCCTTGGGGCTGATATTTTAAACAGAACTGCTCGGGCCAGATCACTTTTACACAATGATGATAGAGGGAACTAACATAACCACTACGACTCCTATCGGTGCAACCTTAACCTAAAAATTTAACATAAAAATAAAATAAATTTTGCCACCTGAAGATCAGGGCCCACAGATGAGGCTGGCGGCCCTGATCTTCAGGTGATCCCAATTTAATTATAGCACTAAAGTAAATTCAAAGTTTTTACGAATGTTCGTTTTATCTTTACTTTTCGACTGTAAACTTTTTATTTTTGTCGCCTTAAAAATTTGCGTATTCTTAGTCTCAAACCAAATTTTCATTTAAATTGTTTACTTAAAGTTACCCTAAATTTTCCTCGCATTCAAAGAAAACGTCGAGAAAACGAAAAATGATCAATCCTGAATTTAGAAATGGTTGCCTTTCGACGAGTTTTAAAGGACTATGCCACAACAATATTTTTGGACTATGCGATCTCAGACCTAATTCTTCATTAAGTTTCCCATCTGTTTGTATATCATTTTATATGATTCGCTCTAGTGAAATATAACAGCGTTTTCGTTTAAGTACGTTTCTGTGGACATTTGAAACTACTGAATAAACTATTTTCATCTGATTTTGATATGTCAATATGTTGATAGGCATCCAAAATTCTGTATTTTGTGAGGTGTCGCAAAAGTCACATTTTTTAATATATTATCTTCACCTTCACCTATAGTGTGTCTGTCAGATTTCAGTTTTTTTTAATTCAGTCTTAAATAAAAATTTATTAGTGTTCACTCTCTGAATGAAACTGTCAGGAATTTTACTGAAATGTATACGTACCTCGTCGTAGCACAGTGGTCAGTGTTTGCAACTTCTGCTGAAAAGGTCGTGGGTTCGAATCGTGGTGTTGTTAATTTGGCATATATATATATATATATATATATACACAGTATATATATATATATATATATTAGGGTGCGTCACTGCATAAGGGAGAAACCTGAAGTGGTCCATTTCTTTCGCTCGCTTTCTCAATTAAGCCACTGAAGGAGAAAACACCACAGACAAATTTTCATTTGAGTAGCCGTTTATTTAGGGGTCGCGCATCCACTACAAAGTTTGTACACTACATACTACATATGACGCGTTCGGTGGAGAAGGGGCGAACGCAACATTTTCGAATTATGCCACAAAATGCAGTTAAAGTTTGTAAACTTTAAAACCTTTGTATTTTTCCGGTTTATTGAAATGTTGTATGAATTTGAACACATATTTGAGTAAAATATTGTTGTGTAATATGTCGATATAATAAAACGCCAAGAAATTTTACAATATTATTTATTGATAGTTTCTGATGTTAACTGGTGTAATCCATTATTTGGTCCTCTTCGTAGAATGTTGTATTACCTGCTTCAACTGTTTCGGTTTCTTCCAGTTCCTTTAACAATCTTGTATAATAGTTCACTGCAGTTGCAGGCATTAGGTCTGATAATTCTTTGAGATCTTTTATTTTTCCCTTAGTTATTGGCAGCAATTGGGAATACTTTGGTTGCAGTGTCTGCTGGGCTAGATTGAATAAACTGACACTGTAGGATTTTTTCCCTTTCTGCAGTCTGACGGGATGGCTATTATCTGGGGTTGTGCGGTATGCAGTAGATATTACGTAGCCTTCTTTGTGTTGAAAGTCAAATATGAACTTTCTTGCATCTGTAAATTTAGTAGTTGTTGATTTCCTAATGACAATGCACGTTTTTAGGACGTCAAAATCGAGAAAATCAGCCTGTTTCATTTCTACAACTAGGAAGCGCTGCGAAACGGCTGTAGTTATGGCCGTAACATAATCTTTTTTGGTGTAAATAATATTGCTGTAATTATTTTTTATATTTTGTTCAATTTGGCCAAATTGAGCATCACAGGGCATTGTCGAGTGACCAGAAAGTAGATAGATGTGTTCAATGTGAAGCAATGATGCGGAGTGAATTTCTCTGAGATACATTAAAACCTAAATTTTACCGTGAAAGAGTGCAGACTAACATCTAATTTTTTGCATAGGTAAAGCAAAGGTTTTAAAAGATAATTATACGACAAAAAACTCATTTTTCGAATTTTGTGGCGTTCGCCCCTTCTCCACCAAACGCGTCATATATTCTGGGATTGGTTTCCCCGTACTGATTATTTTCAGGGGAAGTAACTCTATGAAAACTGTCTTGTTTAACACTCTTAATATTTAAAACATTACAGCATATGAAGACATAATTCGTGTTTTATATTTATAAAAATACATTTTGCTAAAACACTTTGTTAAGGATGCATTGAAAAACAGATAATTTAATAAAACAAAATATACTATAAAATACATTTCCACAAAATCCTATAAATAGCAACCACATTCCAGACCTCAGAATTAATGGTAATTCCACAACACATGTTAATCATTTCAATTTCCTAGGCATTTACTTTGACAAGAACTTAAACTTGAATGAACATTGTAAAATAATTGGAAACAAAACAGCTAAACTTATATATTATATTCTGGGATTGGTTTCCCCTACTACGTGAACACCAACAAAACGAAAGAAATTGAAAAACAATACTCGGAAATGGCATGAAAAGAACTAAACGCCTTCAGAAAGAAAGTATTTTTCAGCGAAGAAGGTCCTTCTTGTTTGCTGTCTTCGAGTACGCTCGCCGATGATCCTCTGCCACCTGGATCATGTATTGGAGCTGATCCTCGTGTTTGGTACGCCCCTTTGCCGTGAACTCTTGGATGAGGGCCACTCCTCTTCCAGCAGTGTCGTTAGTCACGAGGAGCTTCCCGACCCGTTCCTTCCCCAGATTGTCACCGTCTGATGTTATCCAGGCCGCAGGGGGCATTGACAAGAACGCAGTATCGATTTCAAGATGGTGGAAGATCATCTTAGTTGTGGAGGTGAAGAAGTCCGGAAGATCTTTTGCAACGACGTCTCTTGCGACGGCCAACACACGAGGGCTGGGCTCGAGGGATCCTTTCACAGAGTTCATGTTAGAGACCATCTTGAGTTTGTCAGCATCTGCAACATCGTCGTCGAAGAGAGCGAGACCGACTGTAACTTCAGACAAGTACCATAGATGCCGACTGATCGCCTTCGTGCCGGCTTCCTTGATGATGGGATCCTCATATTCCACGAGTTCCTTCGGCAGCGTGAGGTCCAGTGGCGGCTCGTGACTAAAAATTCTAGGGGTGCTGTCTCTAAGAATGGGTTGAAATAATTACTGAAATAAAAGGTTGAACATTGAGCAATGAATAAAAGTTTCAAAAGTTATTGAAAAAGTTATTCAGTGAGCTCATCCTTATATTGTTCTTGATTATTTCAATTGTAAATAAAAAATTTAGGGGTACTGCAGTTCCGCAGTGCCTACCGACGAGCCGCCATTGGTGAGGTCCATTCGTGCTGCTGCGGAAGCTGTCTTGGCTGTGAACCAGACGCGTAGGTAATGTTTTACGACGAAAATGCAGAAATCTCCGAGCTTGTCCCAGAGAAGTCCCATGCGGTTCGGGCCACGAGAGGAAGAAGGACGTTGAGCACCCAAATCTTCAGGGCATACATGCCCGCGCCCTCCATCGCGCACGGTGTAGAGCCCCAGGATCGTTGAAGGATACGGAAGAGAGTCCGCGAGGAAGAGAGCCGAGAAAAACGACAGCCAACTCCAGGAACTCCTTGTAATCATCCCGCGGTTGTTTAACCTGAAGGAGCTCCTGAGCAAACTGGATGAGATCATCTCGCCACGGCCGTACTCTGATTGCCATGGCTTCATCGTCCGCTGCCGTCCTGAACTTTTCCTGATTGATCTCAGGCCAGCAATTCCTGAAGTTCAGGAATAACGTGATGTTCGGACTTTTTGACTGTTCCACCAGAAGGGCAGAGAATACAGCCTCCAGGAGAACCTCCAGAACGTGGTGGCGGCAAGCGAGGTGCAGAAGCTTTCGACCAAGCATCAGTTCGATCCTCGTACAAACACTAGATTTTATCCCTGTATTCACGGCCGTGGCATCGAAAGACAGTGACGTAATCCTGTCCTTAAGGTTCCATTTTGAAATTTTTCAAATTCCTATTGTTACCGATTAATATCTAAACGGATACAAGCGATTTTAAGGGGGACACAATTCAGCTGTGAAAAACGATTACAAATGGCCGTGTGATATGACCGGGTTAAACGTTCCACGAAGAATATTTTAATGACAACTAAAGCTAAAGTTTTGTCAGATCTAAACAAATTTTTTTAAGATAATTTTCGAATCACAGGTCACGTGTCAATACTCCATCTTTCACACTACAACCTACAATGAACTTATTTTTTCTTTTTAAATTTTATAATTCTCATTTCATGTGATCACACGAGTCTCTGAGTCCACGACAAGAGAAAAAGGACAATAGTAAACACGAAAGAAAAACATATTTTTATTGCGTTAAACTTTTCAAGCCAGTTTTTAACATGTTACACGATAATAAATGAACTAAAATAGTACATACAATGCTGAAAGTAAAATGACGTTTACATTAGATACAGATTCCAAACGGAGCGAGACCTTCGCTCAAAATTGAATTCAATTGATTAAAATTATGCTAAATAGGAATTACCTTCCTATATTTTATTTAAGATATGAACGTAAAAGCACTTATGATTAAAAACCTTCATTTGCCAAAAATTAGGATAATATTCTCTTCCTGTTCAGTAAAAGGACTAATTTCTTATAATTACATTTTAATGTAGGCTACATAATCAATTAAACACTTAATAAAATACTAACCTCAAAAAAATCAAATAATATAGAAACCTTTCTTTGACCATATCGTAAGATCCTTTCGATTCGAGCTACTGCTGATTAAAAGTAATTTATTAGTTTAATTTATAATATATTACAGTAATTACAGTACATATCAATAATTATTGTATTGGTTGGGATTTTGAATATGGCATACTTTTCTCTCTCTGATTGCTCCTAACTTTTAAAAATGTAGAAAAAAATATATACAAATATATAACCTTGGTTTTGATTCTGCCCGAATCATTACACTACACCAGGGGTGTAGTGACAAATTTTAAGGTGCAAGAACTCTGAGGAAATACCGGCATGTTGGTACATAATTTAAAATTCTGTTATTATTTCTTTGTACCGTTACAACAGTTAATCAGGTAACCCGATTAACTGATGTACCGGTACAAAGAAAAAATAGCAGAATCTCAGTCTGTTTGTTTCCAACCTCCAAGTATCAGCTAAAAAAAAATAAATAGATAAAATTTGGATGAATGGAGATGCGGGAGTGGCGCTCCCGTCCCCTCCCGCAACACTACACCCCTGCTTCTCACTCGACCTTAGATCTATAGTTTAACGCGGAATCCGAACCACGACCTACCATAGCACGGGCGGTCAGAAATTGCAAAGTCCTCTCCCGGATTCGATCTCACGACCTCCCGATCAGCAGCCCTATTATTATTAAATCTATCTTGCAGTTTGTAGGTCTAAGTTTATTTAACAAAAAAATCTATTTCATATCAAATATTTAAAAAATACACAAAGAATTTACTTTTACTTTTACAATATACAACAAGCAATTTATATAATTATATATTAATTTTCTGCATAAACAGATTCTTTATTGCATAGACCCCATCCCACCCCACGAAAAGCATAAGATATTGTTTATTACAAAAAACAGGAAGAGGAAAACCTTGTGCAGCACTTTTAAATAAGAGAAAAATATTTTTACCTGTTTGTTATGAAATTATAATGAGAGGTTGCGCGTCTTAAGGTACCTAAGCGCCACCACAGGCGAAAACATATTTTTGATGGATATCACTATTTTCACCCTTCCTCTATCGCGTGGTTTGGGTTATAATGACCTTACGACAATAGAAGTATGGTTGAAAACTTTATGAAGCGAACTACTCTTTTCACCTCTAGCGCCAGCTGGGCTCTGCCGCCCAGATGTGATGCGCGTCTTAAGGCCCCAATATCCCGTTCAGCTGATGGGAGGTGATGGGGGTGGGGGTGGGACGCTAGGTCTGTGGGTGGCGGGAACAGCAGGAGGAGCGCGAGCCAATGAAAAAACTTTGGAGGCGATTTCTGGCGAATTTTAATTTTGGCGCTTAGGTACCTTAAGACGCGGACCCCTCATATATGAAAAATATTATTTCTATATTTTTATCTTGTTTTCATTTCCTTTTAAGGTAAATCCTGTGTACGATCTTTTCACAATAAAAACAAACTCTAGCTGTCGTTTATAATAATAATAATAATAATCTTTATTCAGAAAGAATACAAAATGGTAAAGAATAGGGTATGATAATAAAAATAATAATAGAAATAATAGAAAAGAAAAATGGTAAACAATAGGTAAACAGAACATATTGAAATACCGATAATAATTAATATCTATTATTACAAATTCGAAATGATGGTACAGTCTTAAAGTTACGAAAATAAAGATAAATGAAGCACACTATAATTATGTCGTAGTATAATGGAAACTTTTAACATATAATTACGTATTAATTAACTTGTGATTGTATATAAATATAGATAATGTTAAAAGGAAAAATGATATTCACGTCGCAATAAATCAATAATTTTTATATTTTTCATTTTTTAAAGCAAATTTTAAAATTTAATGTGAATATTTTATTCTTATGACAAATATAAGAGCTTAAAACACATTCCTTCCTTCATCTTCCGTATAATATGCTGTATATAGTTAATGAATTATCTACATTTTAAAAGTTTGTATTCCAACGTAAAAATCAAAGCCTGAATGTTACGTGAGTAAAATATTAAACTCAAAAGCAAAAATAATAATTCCTCAAACATTATTTTACCATAATAATTTTAGGAAGTAATTTACCCCATTTCAAAAGTGTAATATTGCATCCAAAGATCATAAGATTTAATTACATCAGTTAGTGTTTCTCTTACATTTCTTTCGATTTATAAATGAATCAGAAACATTTCTCAATGGTCATTTTTATCCTTCAAATTAGCAGTTTTCACTCATTAAAATCTCTCTACACACACACACGTATTAGGGTCTTGTTCTTCGCATTGTGGGTGACACGTAGGCGTGCATTCAACAGGAGGCAGTGACACTATTGCTCTGAAAGATAAACCAAAGGTTTCTGCTTCCTCGAATGGGATTACGAAGAGAAGAGTGATGAAGGCAATGGCCGTTGCTTTTTTCCACATTTTATTTAACTTATTTATTTAATCAATCTTTCTCACAGTTCAATCACAGTCAGTGGGACAATCCTTGATAGATCCTTTTTCTTATATAAAATGGAGGCGACAAACACGACCTATGTTACACCAACAGCGATTATTTTCCAATATATTTATTTTTTAAATCTTAGTTTTGTTTTAGTCTCACAAAAAATAGATGTTCCAAAACAGATGCAAAAAACCTTCACTGCAAATGAATTCCAAGTACTTTATGAGAGAAAAAGAAGAAATTAAACATCGAAAGGACAAAACACACACACACACACACACACACACACACACACAATATTGAATAACTCATTATTATTTCCTGTAAAATTTCATCACACAAACTATAGTTAAGGATTTCTCAAATTTTTACTTGAAGCTATATATTTATGAAGAACTTATATAAACACATTTTTATTTTTCTAACTTGCGTGTGAACACACACACACACACACACGTGTATATATATATATATATATTATATATATATTATATATATATATATATGCTTACTTTTGTTACTGTTTTTGAGTTTGAACGACGGTTGAGGATCGACCTGCGGTCGACCCCTCTGCACCATCCCGCCTCATTTGCGGGACTTGGTGAAGGAGGGAATTGCTCTCTGATCTCTTCCTGCCCTCGTAGCCAGCCACGCATGGCTGGTCAGGAACTTTGCACAAGAATCTGTCCTGCTGGTTCTTGAAGTAATTCAGGTTGGTGTGCAGAAGATTCCTCACTTCTTTTGGAAGGACATTGAAAAGCTTTGGGCCCCTTATTCTGAGGGTATTTTCCATCCTCGTTTTCATGGCCCCTTGTTCCACCGCAGCTGGGACCGTACAAAATCTGCCTCTTCTCTCATTCCAGTTTGTTTCTATTTTATTTCTGAGGTTAGGGACAGAGCCCTCAAGTATTTTCCATATATATATATATATATATATATATATATATATATATATATATATGCTGCAACCCACAAGGAAAAAGAAAAACGATTCCAAGGTCTTTCGTGTATTCAGAGCTACACCTCGTCAGGTCATTCCCTGACGAGGTGTAGCTCTGAATACACGAAAGGCCTTGGAATCGTTTTTCATTTTCCTTGTGGGTTTGCAGCATTCATTCATTTCACGTGTTTAATTGTGAAATTCATCCCATATATATATATATATACAGGGTGGCCCAAAAAAATGGCACCAATTTTCAGAAGTGATATCTCAATAACCATTGCAGCTAGGGACTTAAAAAAACAACCAAATGAAAGATACTTCTTTTCTCTTTAAATACTTATTCTATGGTTTGATGGTTATAAGCCCATATAATGCCCAAAATTGGCTTCCAAAAAAATATACAAAAAAAAGTTGCGCGTTTATATTTATTCCTTTTATTTTTTTCTAATTAATTATCTTCTAATTTACGGTCTTTAAACGAAGTTCTGTGGTTTTAAGTTAAACCTAATTTTCAATAAATGGCTCAATCTGCCCTCCATTATGGTCAACCACAGCCTGTAATCTCGCCCTCCATTTTGAAATTGCCTTTGAGATCGTCACTTGTGAGAGATTTTCCCATGCAGCCTGAATTCGTTCACGAAGATGGTTCACATCACGGATTTTCTGACCATGGTAGACTTCTCTCTCTAAGGCAGACCACACAAAGTAGTCAATGGGGTTTAGATCTGGGCTGCATGGTGGCCAATTATTTGGTTCGATAAAACCAGGACAATTATTATTGAGAAATGTTATTGTTTCCTTGGCTGTATGAGATTGGGCTCCATCTTGCATGAACACAAAATCAGTGCTCGTCTCCTTGATCTCTGACAACATTGGACACAAAATGTCATTACAGTAGTAAAATGAGTTAATTTTAACGCCTCGCTGAATAAAAATGATGGATGTTTTGTTCTCAGATGACGCTGCAAGGGAAACCATTATCGAATCTGAAAAGTGTTTTTTTCACGCAAAAGTCGTTTTGGGTCAACATGAGTTTTTGTCGCCACTGGTGCACGAACCCGATCATTTTGGGTATTTCGTGGTGTTTCGACCGTAAATCGTTTCTCATCAGAAAACCAAATTTTTTTCACAGACTCATTTGACCGAAATCTTCGCAATAGATTTTTACATCGATGGAAACGTCTTTCTTTCACAGGCTCCGATAAAGCAGTAACCTTCACCCTCTTAAATGTTTTCAACCCAAGATCTTTTCGAATTATTCGCTGTACTGATGAACGTGAAATCCCGGTTTCTTTCGCAACTTCACGTTCACTTTTACTTGTTCCCGGTTGTTCCTCTTGACTTAAAATCATTTCATTTACTTTTTCAATGTTTTCTGGCGTTCTAATACTTTTTGGTCGACCACTTCCCGGACGCCGTTGACTGTTGCCGGTTTCTTTAAGTTTTTGTAAAAAATGTGCCACAGTTCTTTTTTTCCAATTTCTATTTGGAAATTCGTAAAGGATTCTGTTTAATGAATATCCCTTTTCTTCACGTAGTGCTTGTATAATGTTCTTATCAGATTCTCTCAATCCCATCTTGAGGGGTCTGGAATAGAAAAATTTCATTTAAAATTAGGATCAAGGAATAAATACAAATGCGCAACTTTTTTTTGTATATTTTTTTTGGAAGCCAATTTTGGGCATTATATTGGCTTATAACCATCAAGCCATAGAATAAGTATTTAAAGAGAAAAGAAGTATCTTTCATTTGGTTGTTTTCTTAAGTCCGTAGCTGCAATGGTTGTCGAGATATCACTTCTCAAAATTGGTGCCATTTGTTTTGGGCCAGCCTGTATATATGCACTTCGGTGGTGTAGTGGTTAGCGTTGCTGACTGCGATTCCATCGGCCTCGGGTTCCAGACCCGGTGATGGCAGGCAGTGCGCAGCAAACCCAGCTCTTCATCCTTCCACAAAATAAAAGAAATTGGTTGGTAGATAAATAGGTACCCTGGGTAGCCTAGTGATTAAGATGCTGGGCTGCTGGTGGGGCGTGGTTCGGTTTCCACATTAAATAACAGGTCTAAGGTGGAGTGACAAGCTTGACCTTCGTGAGAATAAACAATTCGGGCGCAAGCAAAACCAGAGTTAACCAAGGTTTTATAGCTATATAAGGTTATTTATATATATATGCGCCCCCCCCCCCTTCCCGGTCGGGGGGCATATATTTATATAACAAATTTACTATACAACAAAAAGCTAATAATTTCCTTCGTAACTACAAAAAATAATTACATTTGTCCTTATTTAATGCAGGTTTATTGTATTCGGAAGATGCGTTTTTTGTTAGTCTGTGCAGTGATCCAACATTTTTCTTACTGAAATCATACAAGTTGTACAAAAGCAATAGAGAACATTAAATTTATTTGCAATATATTGATTAGAAGTTAAAACATTTATAATAACAAACACAAAATAGCAAATCATTACATTTGAAGTCAACGTTTTTATCGTGAAAACCGATCAATAACTTTGTTTACGTTAATACTAAGGTTTTTAATGGATGCGCGTAAGGGCCAAACCATCCAAACGCTCTTCCACCATAGTACTACGAAGGTAGATTTTCAGCTATTTCATACTGGAAAATGATCTTTCCACGGTTGAAGTTGATACTGGTAGAGTAAGAAGTCAAAAATTTCGGGGGAGGGACGCGCCTCCTACGCCCTCTCCTAGATCCACCCCTGATATATATATATATATATACACCTTATGAACCTTATGTTGTTTCGTGCGTTGGTTTCTCTTCACACGGAGGTCAAGCTGGTGGCCCCGCCTCTAGGTCTGGCCTGGTGGAGGAGCGAGTTGCTTTCTTGCGCTCTCCACCGTACATAGCCAGGCACGCCCGGCTCCTCTGGTACTGTCCTGAGCCAGGCATCCAGTCTTTTCTTGAAGACTTCAACTTTGACCCCCGTTACGTTTCTGAGGTCCTTAGGAAGCTGATTGAAAAGTCTTGGCCCCCTGACAACCATGCTATTTTCCTTCAGGGTTGAGGAGGTCCCTTGTCGTGCCTTTAATTTGGGAACACTACACATTCTGCCTCTCCTATTTTCCAGTGTTGTTTGAATGGTAATTGGGTTTAGTTTTAGGTTTGGTACCAGTTTTTCGATCATTTTCCATATGTAGATTATGATGTACCTCTCTCTTCTTCTTTCCAGTGAGTACAGATGTAGTTTACGTAGTCTTTCCCAGTAGTTGAGTTCTTTGCAGCCATCAATCTTGGTTGTGAAATGCCTTTGCGTTTCTTCTAGTTTGTTAGTTTCTTCCTTTTTATATGGGGACGTCAAAACTGAGCAGTATTCAAGTTTTGGTATAATCAGTGTTTTTAGCAGGGGAATCATTACTGTCCTGTCCCTTCTCTTGAACGTTCTTAGAACCTGTCCGGCGACTCTTTTTGCTTTATTTATCGTTATCTGATTTTGTGTTTCGAATTTCGCATCATCTGTCATTATTATCCAGAGATCAATCGCTTTCATGCTTCTCTGAATTTCCTGTCTATCTGGAGCATAATATGCAGTCTGTTTAAGTTCTTCTTTTCTACCATATCTCAAGAGTTGAAATTTCTCGGCGTTGAATGACATGTTGTTGTCTTCTGACCATTTGTATATTTTGTTCGTGTCCCTCTGCAAGGCCTCCACGTCATGTACATCGCTGATTTTTCTGCTGATCTTTGTATCGTCTGCAAAGGATGTTACTATACTATTGCTGTTTACTCCGCTGTCTATGTCTGTTAGCATGATAATGAACAGGAGTGGGGCCAGTACTGTCCCTTGTAGTGGTTCGTTTTAAGGTAATGATTTTTATTCTTGTTAACATGATTTTTATTTACTTATAAAGATATTTGTTGTATCGAACTTATACTGTATTTTGAACATTAAATGCTCTCCAATTTGATTCGCGATTAACTCCATTTTATACGAGGTAATGTGTACCTGGTTTGCCGAAACTCAAAACAAATTTTCTATGATTTTATTCATTTTAACTTTTGAAATACGGTATTTAATGGTTAGAGTGAATAAAGATGAATATGACCTTAAAAGGGAGAGGGAGAGGAGAGAGAGAGAGAGAGAGAGAGAGAGAGAGAGAGAGAGAGAGAGAGGTTAAGTCGGTCTAAGGCGACTATAATTAATGGAATTTACATTAAACCTTTACATTGTTGAAAATAGTCTCATATAACGTAAGGTCAGTAAGGAATTCAATTGTCAAATCTGTGACAGTGCAGATTTGATACTCTTGCAAGAGCACTGGCTACCTAAGCAAGAGCTAAAATTCGTCTCTACCATTCATGATGACTTTATGTACCATTCGTCACTTGTCAAATGAATTAATGTACGGTAGGCCTTTTGGTGGTGTTGCTTTCTTAATAAGGAAAAATTTGTCAAAACATTAAATTTTTAACAAGAATAATCGCGTCGATTGGTATAATGTTAATATGCAACAGAGAATAGAATATAAAGACAGAACAGATCACCTCTTTAATAATTTAGAAATTTTGTATCTTGCTTGTAGTAATCCTTGCTCAAATGATTCCCACTGTAAACTCATAGATATAAGAAGATAGTATCCCTGTTAAGAGAACCAGGAAGACCCCTGATTAAATCTTACAACTACCATACTAAGATTATTCGTGGGTGGAATGATTTTATTGCCCCTCCCCCCCCCTGAAGAGGGAATCGAAAGACGCCTACGGTTTGTGGTGCTTTCATGGTAGACCCAGATTAGGACCAGTATACACAGGGCCGCCGAGAGCTGCCACGGGACCCGGGGAAGGATTGGTGTATGGGCCCCCCTGTTTACTCAGTATTTTATTAATTATGAATGTTTTTTTGTGTACATAACAAGCAAACTGATTATACGTCCCAGTCACTATTCAAAACATGCAGTATGAATAAACAACTCAGAAGAAAATGACCATTTTATTTTTCGAATCAATTATATTAATTCTATCACCATACAATTTACAAATGCAGTACCAGTCCATGCAAGTAAGACAATTGTTTACTGCAAGATTTTCATAATTAGAAGTGTACTTTCTTTGCCTTCTCTCTAGCAAAGTGGTAAATGATTCTGATGAAATTTAAAGTACGGGCTAACTGGTTTTCAATTATAATGGTTCCCAGATCTGTCAGTCGGTCTTGGGCATTGGTGGACCGCAGATAATATTTTGTGTTTCAGTTTGACTATGATAATCTCTATAAAATGTATGTTCATTAGTTATATTTCCTCTCTGTTATTTAATCAATTGCTTTATTAATATTTTTACATTTTATCCCCCCTCTTTCCGGGCTCCCTAGAGGTCCGGGCCCAGGGGATTTATCCCGGCTTCCCCGCCCTCTCGGCGGCCCTGAGTATACATGAATATGTGTTGAAGTAGGGGTCAGTATAAGGCGGCCATAAGGCGATGTAAACAGGAAGAAGAATCTATTCGAGCATCAAAAGCCTGTGAAGCTCACATAAATAACGATAATAAATTTTGGAAATTTGTTAAGAATGAAACGGGATAGATAGATAGATAGATAGAATAATCTTTATTATTAATAATAAAATAAATACATTTTTTCAATTTACAATGACATGAATAATTGTGAAGCTCAACTATTTATTTTATTTAATTTGGCCCTTAAGCTTTAAGCTTTACTGGGCTCTTATTGAAGATAAGCAGCTAGTTGTTATTAATTAATAATAATAAATAAATAAATAAGTAAATAAGTATTATTAATAGTTAAAACATGTATTACAATATTAAACAATATTAATGGACAATATTAAACAATATTAGTGGACATTAATCCTAGATTTTTGCTAGTATGCCATTATTAATCGGGATTTCAACTTGGTTTTAAACAAATTTACAGTCACAATATTTTTTATATCGGCATGCAAGTCATGCCATAATTTCAATCCAATGAAAATGGGTAGTTTTTGAGATGAAGACAATCTAAATTGAAGTATAACAAGCTTTGATCTATTTCTGGTCTGATACGAGTGGATTTCTTGATGAGTTACAAAATATCTATTTACCCATTGCAAATTAATGATTTCGTTCTTACACTTGTAAATAAAAATAAAATGTGCCAGTTTGGTTATATCATTGAGCTTTAGTAGGTTTAGCTCTTTAAATAATGCACTAGAGTGATCAAGGAAATCAGCATCAGATAATAACCTTATTGCTGAGAATAGGTCCGGCCCCGGGAGCCGATCGGCACTCTGACCGTGCCACGCAACAGGCCGTCGACTGCCAGTCTGGCCAACCGTAGACAGCCCGCTGCACGGAGATTTGAGGAAGTTTGGCCAAACAATACAAAACAACGCACTTCGTATCATTACAGGATGCACTCAAACAACACCAATAGAACACCTGCACACAGAAACAAAAATACTAAAAGTTAGGGAACATTTAGACATGAGGGGAACACAATTCATGGCAGCAGCGACAACTAACCCACAACACCCTTGCCACTACATGTACAATCATGCACCAACACCTCGCACCATTAAGGTAACACCAGAGAGATATTATAACGAAATACTCCATTCCATACCACGCCCCACAGACATCACACAGTACAGAAAACACATACACACACACCTAACCCACAAAGCACTGACACGACTCGGTCCGAATGCGGTCCTAGGTGCGAAGCCGCCACCCATTAACAGGTCAGAGATCAGGCTGAGCAGATCGGATTGAGTTAACTTAGCACGATTCCGATGTGGACATCACCCAAACTTACGGACATATAAACACAGACTAGACAACTCCATAGACGACACCTGCCACCTGTGCCAAGACACACCACAAACAATTGAACACATTATGACGGACTGTACCGCTCTAGCACAACAACGAACACAACACAACATCACTAGTGCGCTGAACCTCTGGTCCACTCCGGAGAGGGCGATCGGTTACCTGCGTGCCGCCGGCTTCCTCGATCAGGGTGGGCTGATCGGCTAAACAACAACAACAACAACCTTATTGCTCGTTTTTGGATGACAAAGATACCATTTAATGCGTTGTTAGCGGAGTTTCCCCAAACAAGGGTGCAGTATGTTATATAAGGAAGAATAAGAGTATGATAAAGAGTCAATAAAACTTGTTTAGGGACTACATTTCTAAGTTTAAACATTATAGCAACGCTCCTTGCAATCTTTTTCGCGATATAATTTACATGATCACTCCATTGCAAATTCTTATCTAGCATTACACCAAGAAATTTTGTTACAGTACACTCCTTTATGGCGATTTCATTAACATTAAGTTCATCAAGATATACATTTCTTTTATTAATAAAAATCATGAAATTTATTTTACTGGTATTTAGGAAGAGTTTATTGGTGGTCAACCATTTCATTACACTGATGAATTCTGAATGAAATATATTCTTAGCTGTATTAACATCTTTGCAAGAAAAAAAAGAGTTGTATCATCTGCAAACATTATGAAGTTCAGTATATCAGATGAACGTGGAAGGTCATTTATATATAATAAAAATAACAGTGGACCCAGAACTGAGCCCTGTGGCACACCATGTTTGACAAGCGCTTTAGTTGAGCAAACCTTATTTACTGATACAAAATGATATCTATTGGACAAATAACTTTTAAACCAATCACTGATTGCTCCTTTAAAGCCGTAACAATATAATTTATTAAGTAGAATATTATGGTCTATTACATCAAACGCCTCACTCAAATCCATAAATATTGATATCATTATTTCTTTGTTCTCCTTAGCTATATTTACATTTTCCATAAGATTTAAAATAGCCATTTCCGTTGTTTTATTATTACGGAAGCCATAGTGATTTGGAGATAAATTGTAGGATTCTAAATATCGCTGCATTCTACTCTTTACAATTTTTTCAAAAACTATGCTGAACACAGATAATGAACACACCGGCCTGTAATTTGTTGCTAGTGTAGGATCATCCCCTTTAAAAAGGGGTGTTATACAACCAGGTTTTAGCATTGATGGGAATATTCCTTTGGAAATACTTTGATTGATAATTTTAGCCAAAGTTACAGATATCTTATCTTTAACAAGTTTCAATATAGGTACATGAATGTTATGAATGTTATTTTTTGTATTTTTTAATTTACCAGGTAGCAGGAACAAAAGAAAATGAATTTAGTGGGCTGGGTGGCACATATTCTAGAGGTGAGTGATCATTATTTATTAATTGTGAGCGAAGCTTATCCGCTATTGAAGTAAAATGTGTATTTAAAGAGTCTGCAAAGCAGTATCATCAGTAATTTCTTTATTATCAACATTTAATTTCTCTATTGAATTTTTCTTAATTTGTTTTCCGAGAAACGCCTGTGGGAGGGACAAGGGAAAATACTTTGATATCAGTTCCTGAAGTAAAGAGGTTAATTAAAGAGTTAAAGACTGGTTCTGTGTCAGAGGTAGGTGACCTATCGAATGAGCACTTAAAATATGCCAATGACGTGGTATGTCTGCATATATCATTGCTCTTACTAGTCATGCTTGATCATAGCTACATCCCTGCAGAGTTCATGATGGTATATATCTTGCCCCTGGTCAAAAATAAGTATGGAGACATTCTGTCCAGCAATAATTACAGGCCTATTGCTTTCGCTTCCTGCTTCTCGAAACTACTAGAAAAACTCTTGTTACTCCGATTAAATGATTACCTATGGACATCTCCTAATCAGTTTGGTTTTAAAAGGTCCCACTCAACTGACCTGTGGATCTATGTACTTAAAGAAACAATTTCTAAATACATTGACAGAAATTCAACTATTTATAGCTGTTTCCTAGATATAAGTAAGGCATATGATAGATTGAACCACGCTATTTTATTTAAAAACTAGAAGACAGGAAGGTTCCCATGTACATATTAAATTTATTGAAATTTTGGTATTCTCACCAATCTTTTACCGTTAGGTGGGGCAATGTACTATCCGAATGTTTGGGCTCCTCTTGCCGGGTGAGGCAAGGCTTCTTGCTCTCTTCTACAGTATGCTGTTTAATGTGTATATTGACGGATTAATTGCTTCAATTAATGAGGCAACAGTGGGATGTTGTATAGATAACAGCATGATAAATAGCTTAGTTTATGCCGATGATTGGTTAATAAGTCCCCTCTGTTAAAGGTCTGGATCGGCTACTAAAAGCATACCTAATTTTAGTGTGCACTGATAACCAATATGCGCAGTAATAATTTCAATTTGTGCAGTGATAAATTGAAAATCTATTCAGTGATAAATTAGGTTGTATATCCGTTATAGAACCTAATTTATTCTGCACAAATTGAAATTATTACAGCGCATATTGGTTATCACTGCACACTAAAATTTGGTATGACTAAATGTTACAAAAACTAAGGTTATGCAATTCCATCTTAAAAGCTGTAATCAGCCAGCTGATATTAGGTTTAAAATGAGAGGTGAAGTAATTGAGGAAGTACAAGTTTAAGTATATTTGGGTCAAACTATCACCAGCTCCTTGAGTGATGACTCAGGTATAAGAAAACAATCTCGAAGCCTTTGTGCTAAAGCGGATATGACTATAATGAACTTCTGGTTCTGTACAAGTGAAGCTAAAGACACTCTCTTTCGTACTTTCTGCAGTAATATATATGGACAGCAACTCTAGGTGAATTATAAAAAAGGTTCTGGCAGAACTCTAAATTTGCTGTACAACAGGTTTTTTTAGACTCCTACATAAATTACCCCCGAGATGCTCAGCTTCACAAATGTTTGCTACCCGCAATGTCCCGAGCTTCCCAGAGGTAATAAGACGTGCTCAATACAGTCTAATGCAAAGAATTAAAAAATCAACCAACCTGATTAGCCAAGCTATCCATGAGTCCTGGCGTTTGTCTTCTAAGCTATGGAATTCATGGTACGAAAACGTCTGTCTGTAGCTCCACTTAACTCCGACATTACTGTATTATTTCTAACGAAGTGTATATATTTCTATCCTTAGTATGTGAACTGTCATTATATTATTAATATTTGTCATATGGACTACAGTCTGTCAATAAACCTTTTCATTTTCATTTTCATTAACCAAACTATGAACCAGAACACACTTTATGATTATATAGTTTTACATAAAAGTAACGATGTTCCCTTTCGCAATAAATGTAGTAGGAAGTTCTGGCTGGGTCTGGTTTCAGAGCACTGGGAGTTTTCAGGTGATGAGAAACTTGACGCGATCTCTTGCGAGTCTAAACTTCCGAATAGTCATAGCTATTTAGTTGGAGTGGAAATTTAGTTTTAAATATTATACATGAAACTTTCACAAGGAAAAAAATGCATATTATGCAGTATTATTCCGCATTATGCATGGAGAATTCTTAAATTGGAGGTGTTGGCCAGCTGGAGGTGCCCTTTGAACCAGTGCACCTTTATCTACGTAATTCGTATACAAAGAAGTGGCAATGAACATGGTAAATGGTGACAATAAAAATAGTAAATTTTTGAAAGTGCGTCTATCGGTACGGTAGCTTTCACAGGCTACGGATAAATGCCGCAACGACGAAATGATGGCGTCTTGTTCTTGTCCTTAAAAACATGCATGGTGTAGATTAGATTAAGTAGCAACTCTGATTCATGCTTTTTTTTACTCTCTTCTAATGTGTAACTGAGTACGCGAGATAAGTGTAGGTCTATGCATGGTGTGAATGAACCTTGAAGCTATTCTCTTCATTATATTTTTTCTTACTTTCCTATAAATCTTTTTCACCAGGAGGGAAAGATCCTCGTCTGTTCTATACTTTACTATTACTACTATTCCTGTGTGAAAGTTTTCCACGTCTATACCTTATAAATGTAAGTTTTCAGTATTCTTTATTTTCATTTGCTATTTCTCCTTTTTTCTACTTCTTTCTTGCGCTACCTTAGAGTGGATCTTCGGATTTTTGTTAGCCTGTAACTCCGTAACCTTCCACACACTTCCATTCCTAATCAAACATTCCTGCTACACATTCCACATCTCATTCATATCCATTTACTCTGCATCTTTTGCACTCAATTCATCATGTACTCTCTTACTGTACTCATTCGTTACTCTCTCACCATTAACTTTTCCACTTTAATTCTTTTGTGACCCACCTTTTTTTCACCTCATTTTCTTCCATTCTCCACACAACCTCACTTAACACGGCACTATCATGTGGTCAGAAACCCCCCCCACTCATACTTCGCATTACACGTGTGCCAGTACCAGTTTGAGCTACATATGTATATGAAGATCATTCATATAAAATTGGCCAGATGGAAAATAGTAAAGAGACATTTTTTATATTTATTTCATTGCCTCGGAAAAGGTTATTTTGTGCTGTCGTAACGCAAAGATTTCCCCAAAAATGTAAGACAAAAAGATGCAGTACATCACTCGTTTCCAAAAGAAATGAAAAGAGCAAAATTATGGATTTAAAAATGTAAAAGAAAGAATGGGGAAAATACGCGTCCAAAGTACTTTCATAACACTTGTGGTTTTTTAGGTTATATAACAACTTGGTATATATACTACATATCATTTTCATTACGAGTATGTTTATCATTAGCAGCAAAATATTCTTTGAGAAATGAGCCTTACGTCATTGAAATTAAGACCTGAAGCTTCTAAATATTTGTTATTGACGAATTCTCTTAACAGACCTACAGGATTTTCTTCAAATTCTTCAAATCGGAGAATTATATTATCAGCTTTTAGACGTTCGACGACAAAATATTTCTTTACTGAAATAAAGAATTCTCACAATACATCCATCTCTTGTGGTAAAAGAAACTGGTGCCTCAGTACTATATATATATAAAAAGATACGTTGGATATATCCTAGAGTAGATACAAGATATTCAGTCAAATTTTACTGAATTACTTAGTCATTCCTTCTTCTATCACCACTTGAAGATAATTTCACTCTCAAAGAATCGTTTCATTTCTTTAGAGTTTCGTCAAAGACACACGTCACGTACCAATACCCAACACCCATCTTTTACGCTACTACGTAAATTGAAGGTCTTTTCCCTTCTAAATTTTTTAATTCTCATTTCATGAGATCACACAAGTAACTGAGTCCAGGATAGGAGTAAAAGAACAATAGTAAATATGACTAAAACTCATAGTTTTGTTGCGTTCAAAATTCAAGCCACATTTTAGCATGTCACACGTTAATAAACGTAATAAAATCGTATGCAAATTGGTGAAAGAAAACAAGGGTTTACCTTGGAAACAGATAACAAACCGAGCGAGACCATCGTTCAAAATTACGCTAAAAGATAAATTAGTTGCCCATTGCAAATATTTACTTCCTTTTGAGATATCTAGAAATTATTAATTATATATATTATCATTATTATTATTATTACATAATTATAGTAATTATTTTAGAAGAATGAAATCATATAAAAAAAAAACAGTTGCTGTTGTAGAAGTTTCACCCCCGCTTCGACTCCGATGAATCATATCGTAGTGTCGCAAATCAACAGGTGTTTTTGCGAAAAATTATGAACCACACTTTTATATATATATATATATATATATATATATATATATATATATATATATATATATATATATATATATAAAGTGTGTCTTGAGGCGTTTGGTTTTTTTCTACAAATAACATCGAACCGTCAAAATCCTTTCGCTAAACATTAGGATAAAATTACTTCTTACTGTCCAATATAAAAAATAATTTATTATGATTAATTTGTAATATAAATTATAAACACCTTTAAAATTATATAAATATATATTTAATTAAATACTTGATAAAATACTAACCTGAAAGGGATCAAATAATATAGAAACTGTTCTGTGGCCATATTGTAAGATCATATTAATTCGAGTTGATGATTAAGAGTAATTTATTAGTTTAATTTATAACATATTAATTGCAGTTCATATAAGTATTTTATCGGTTAGGATTCCGAATATAGACCACTACTTTTCTCTCTCTCTCATTGCTCCCAATTATTATAAATGTAGAAGAGTGGGCAATAATTGTTAGCCAAATTGATTTTCTGTGGCCACAGATATTCAGTAGGAATTGAGAACCAACTATTTTTCAAAAAAAAATTTCTATATCTGTTTTTAAAATAATGAGATGTACTCTATGTTCGTTCTATATGTACCAAATCGTATTATCATTCGTCTGGCAGGCAAAAAGATAAAATCGCTGCAACGTGTGGTTGGAATTTATAAAGCAATTCGGTTCACGTACGAGCAAACGCACGCAAACACACAACCACATAGAGTACAGAAATAAATATATTTTATGTTTTTCAAATATAATTTCATAAACATGTAAAATAAGGTAATTCTATGAAGGATCTTTTCGCAATAAAAACAAACTCTAACAATCGTATATAAATATATAGACATAATGTGAATAGGAACAATTATATTCACGTCCTGATAATTCAATAATATATGTGAATATTTTATTATCATTACAAATGTTGGAGCTTAAAACACACTCCTTCCTTCACCTTCACCATAATATATATAGTTAATTATTTGTCTACTTTTAAAAGTTTGTATTACAACATAAAAATCAAAGCATGCATTTTATGAGTAAAATATTAAGCTCAAAAGCAAAACGAATAATTCCTGGAGCATTATTTTACCTTAGTAACTTTAGGAAATAGTTTTAACCATTTCAAAACTGTAATATTGCATCGAATTTCCAAAGATCATAAGATTTAATTACATCAGTCAGTGTTTGTATCAGAGTTCCTTCGAATTACGAACGAACAGGAAATACTTCTGAACATTTCAAATCAATTGCGAGGGCAAGGTTGAACCCTTCTACACACACAAGTATATGGGTCCTGTCTATCGCATCGATGGTTACAGCCCATGCATTTAGAAGGCAATGTAACTAAAATAGTGTGTGCAGGTGAAGGTGTTGGTCGATAACGCCTGCCGAAAATTCGTTTCTGATTTCGAGTATTTGTCTGTCTCTCTACTCTCTTTTTACTGTTTGATGTACTAAAGTTTTCTACTTCCGTGAATTGGATTACGAAGAGAAGAGTGATGAGGGCAATGGCCGTTTCTTTCTTCCACATTTTGACTTCTTTTTCTAATCACTCTTTCTTATATTTCAATCTGTCACTGTCACTTGTTCTTTGGGTAAAACCCTCATAGATTTTTCTCTATAAATAAAATGTAGATAAGAGACTCACTGTATTACAGCAACAGCGATTATTTTCCAATATTTTTATTTCTTAAATGTTATTTTTCAGTTTACTTCTCACAAAATTCAATTCTCCAAAACCGACGCAGCAAACTTGATTCACAGACGAAATCTCCGCAGTTACTGAGGGAAAAGGAAAAAGTAAACCAAAGTTGTGGCAAAAATCCAAAGGATAAAACACACACACACACACACACACACACACACACACACACACACACACACACACAATAATATATATATTATATTATATATATATATATATATATATATATATATATATATATATATATATATATATATATATATATATATATATATATATATATATATATATATTAACGTCGGATTTCATTCTCACATCTATATCTCTAAAGCTCTGTTAAATCTATTTTTGTATTATGCTCTTTATGTTGACTTCAATATCCATATGCTGTGGTATCATCCCACTCAATGTCATTCCCATTTTGTCATTTCGCGTCTGAGAGTAGGAAATCTGAAAGTGAGAATTTCAAATGAGGCATTTTCAAATCGGTTTATTTCCAATTCATGCCATTCCCATTCTTATCCACGGCTTTCCAACTTTGGTCCAGGGTAGATTAGGTTAGATTAAAATAAGTTGTTATAAAATACTAGCCATTTTCATTTGGCTCCTTTACCGCGAATGGGAATGAAGTGACATTGTTTCTCAAATGAAGAAACACTTCTCTCAATTGTGGATTTTTCACTTTGTGCAATTTCCTCTGCTGACCACGGGTGGGAATGGAAATGCCATTGAGAGGAAAGCAATATTTACCTATCCAAAAGTCTAAAAGTCTAAACTGTCACCCAACCATAATATATATATATATATATATATATATATATATAGTGTGTGTGTGTGTGTGTGTGTGTGTGTGTGTGTGTGTGTGTGTGTGTGTAAAAATGAGCAATGAATAAATAATTCAGGAACAAGTGTAGTTTGCGTTCCCCAACTTTGTAGGCGTATACCTAATCAAATAAAACGTTAAAACTAACGAAAATATTACCTGTATTTTTGTTCCCTATGACAAAAAAGTAGTGTA
The DNA here is from genome assembly GCA_023014485.1 of Bathynomus jamesi. Classification (NCBI taxonomy): domain Eukaryota; kingdom Metazoa; phylum Arthropoda; class Malacostraca; order Isopoda; family Cirolanidae; genus Bathynomus; species Bathynomus jamesi. The sequence continues at coordinate 940,885 of JAJOZX010001168.1, read as the reverse complement.
TGCCAAATTTGGTGAATTTTAAATAAAATTTACTATGTGCTACCAGGCGTCAAAGTTTCCCTCTTTTTCAATTTGTTTGTTTTTACAACTTATGATTTTATGTTTAATTGTTTATATTTCAGAATTTTTAATTAATGGTTTATATACTAGCTTGCTTTTAATTGTTGCTTGGAACTCGTAATTTTGATACCAATTAATCGATTATGGAAGCTAGGCCTAACTCACCATCACCCAGTTGCTCATTTGGGAGAAGTTCTACAAGAAAAGAAACTGAAGTATGGCTAATTGGGCAGCCCTCTGCAGTACTAAAAACATCCGTATTACCATCAGAGAAGGAAATGATGGCCCTCTTCATGCACTACAGAAATATTAAAAAGCAAGACATTAGAGAATCATGCTGCTCTACTGCAGATGATGTGCTAGCAATTTGGAAAAAAGCAGGAATACCAGCAAAACAAAGAATACATGTAGTAGATAAAATTCAAGGAATACTGAAGGAATGACAGCTGCTTAAGAAAAACAAAGCAAACAAATTGAAAAGATCACAAAATTTAAATAATAAAGAAGAAAAATGGAAAGATAAACTGGAAAACTTATTTGACATTGCTCATGAGAATGCTATGCAGCTTATAAAAATAGAAGATGATAAGAAATTCTTGAAAATGCAACGTGAGAAAGGACGTCATGGAAAAATGGGTACCATTGATAAGGCTGTTGCTAAAAAAGAGCAAAGAGCAGCAGAAAAGCAACAACGTTATGAAAAGAGGAAAGCAGAAGAAGAGATCAAAAGAAAGAAGAATGAAGAGGCTGTCATACTCACCAGTACATCATCAGAATCAGAAGAGAGTAAAAGTGATGAATCTGGTTTCTGTGCTGCACAACCTTCAACATGGAAAAGTAAGGTTGGCAAACGTAGAAAATTGTTTGATGATAAATTATTAGGAAGTCTTGATGTTGCAAAATTGAGTGACAGAAATGCGTCTCTTTTTAATACAAACAATCAGACATCGCTTGAATGGGACATCTGCGAACAAATAAAATGCATGTGTTTCAATACAACGGCAGCCAATACTGGTCCTAGAAATGGTGCAGCTATTCTTCTAGAACAAAAATTCGACAACGATTTATTGTGGCTGGCATGTCGACACCATATATTTGAAATTATGCTGGAAGCTGTTGTTTCAAAGTCTTTATCACCATCTTCTGGCCCAGATATAGTCCTTTTTAAGAAGTTCAGAGAAAAATGGTCAAGCATTAATAAGGAGGACTACGAAACAGCATTATCAGATCCAGATATCTATGAAAATATTAATGACATCAAAGATGACATAATTATATTTGCAACAAATCAACTAGATACATTCCAACCAAGAGACGATTACCTAGAACTATTGCAGTTAACAATTATTTTTTTGGGAGGTGAACCAAAAGGTGGAATCAAATTTAAACATCCAGCGGGACTTCATCGGGCTAGGTGGATGGCCAAAATTACATATTCATTAAAAATTTTATGTTCAAATCTCAGTTCAAAATTTCAGTAAAAGACAAAAAAGGACTAAAAGACATCTGTCTATTTGCTACTCGGTTATATGTAAAGGCATGGTTTACAGCTCCTTTGCCATCTTGCGCTCCTCGTCTTCCTCTGGAATTATTACAGAATCTTGTAGTCTACAAACAAATAAATGACACAATTGCATTTGTTGCTATTAAAAAACTGTTAGGTTACCTCTGGTACCTATCAGAAGAACTGGTAGCCTTGGCCTTTTATGATGATGAAGTGCCTACTGAAACGAAAAACAAAATTGTAAAGGCCTTGCAAAATACAACAAACTCTTTCTGCAAAACGGGCTTTTCTAGATCCTGCACTTATTCCAACGAAGAAATTAGAAGATTTTGTCATCAAATACTCAAAGATTCTTTACAATAACAGAATTTAGTTCAAAATTTTTACTCAAAGATGCTAAAGAATGGCATAATGATGAAGAGTAAACTCCGCTAAGAAATCTATCAAACAGTGGAAAGTCGTGAATGATATAGCGGAAAGAGGAGAAAATTAATGGATGAATATAATAAAATACTAACACATGACGAAGATCAAAAACAATTCTTGCTACAAGTAGTGAAAAACTACAGGGCTGTTTACCCTGATAGAAAGAAAGAAACATTGATGAAGTAAGGACAGCTAATGTCTCAAATATCATGCTAGTTTAATTATGCATGCTTGTGATTATGGTAGGACCTACGGGGGAGCTTTCCACATTAAAAAAAAGCAATGCGCCTTGTACTGTACCCCCTGGGTCGTGTGAAAAAATTTGACAATTTGAGTCGTTCTGTCAATTTTTAATTGCTGGTAGCAACCCCTAAAAATTAAAAATTTGCTAAAATATTTTAGGATAGTTGGTTTTATGCTGAAATGAACCATTTAAAGGGTTGAACACATTAAAATATTAAAAAAAAATTTTTAACCCCATATTTGAATCACCCTAATATATATATATATATGCGCTTCGGTGGTGTAGTGGTTAGCGCCGCTGACTACAAATCCATTGGCACCGGATCCGAGACCCGGTGACGGCAGCTGGCGCGCAACAAAACCCAACTGTTCATCCTTCCACACAATAAAGAAAGTGGTTGGTAGATAAATGGGTGCCCTGGGTGGCTTAGTGGTGAAGACGCTGAGCTGCTGGTCGGGAGTGGTCCGGATTCCACGTTAAACTGTAGGTCTAAGGTGGAGTGAAAAACATGACCGTCGTCAGAATGAACAATTCTGGCGGAAGCTAACCAAAGGTTACCAAAGGTATATATATATATATATATATATATAATCATGCGGGTTGCTTCTACAGAGCTTCAATTTAATATTTAGGAGAAATCCAATGACAAGGAGAAATGTAAATGCCATGAAAAGTCTTCTTTAATGCGCAACGTTTCGAGCAAAAACTCTCCTGTTCAGAGGATATAATTTGACCTCTAGTTTTACCTTACTTAATGATGAATTTAATAATCTAAGATCATACTTTACCAATAATAGTTTTCCTGTTCAATATGTAGATAAACTAATTAGATCCTTCTTAAATAATGTTTATAGCCCTCAACTTCCTTGTATTACAGTGCCGAAGGATATAAAATATTTCTTGGTACCTGAAATGGGTCCTTTGAATAAGGAATTTAAGCTTAAATTTACAAAGTTGTTAAGGAAATTTTTTTATCATACTGATTTCCGCATCATATTTATTAATAAAACGTCTTTAGGTAGCTTTTTCTCAGCGAAGGATCGAACCCTGACTCGTTGCGTAGCGGTGTTGTATATTATTTACCTGCCCTAGGTGTCTCCTTGGGAATTACATTGGCAGCACTGTTCGCTCTCTCAGGGCTAGATTTTATTCGCATATGGGAATAAGTGGCCGAACAGGTAAAATTTTAAAAACTAAAGAAGTTTCTAGCATTCGAGAACACAGTATCAAATGTAAAACTGATGTCACTTTAGAAAATTTTAAAATTCTTGGTTGTAATACTTGTCCCAACTCACTTAGAATTCTGGAATCGCTTTATATTAAAACTTTGACTCCGACGTTAAATGTTGACTCATCAGCCGTCCCTTTAAACTTTTTATAATCCCTCCTCCTTCCCCAATTCCTTATAATCCCCCCTTCCCCAATCGCCCTCACCATCTTATCTTATCTTATCTTATCTTATCTTATCTTATGTTTTCCCGTTTTGTGCTTAAATCAGTCTAGCCTCGGAAATTGCAGTGAAAGGTTAGTTAGTTTCATTATTCCAGTGTACTATTGTTAATTTTTCCAGTGTATTAATTTCACATTTACTATATGTATTTAAAAATAGCTTCTTAATTTTAAATGTAAATCTGTATAACTTAGAATTTAACCCTTTTTTCAGTCTTTTAAAGTTTGCCTTTATGAATAGGTTATAGAAATTTTCTTTGTCTGGTTTTTCATTCAATTATTGATTTTAATTTCACATTGTTATCATACAGCCTGAAGATGAGCGTTTTTGCTCGAAACGTTGCGCATTAAAGAAGACTTTTCATGGCATTTACATTTCTCCTTGTCATTGGATTTCTCCTAAATATTATATATATATATATATATATATATATATATATATATATATATATATATATATATATATATATATATATATATATATATATATATATATATATATATGATGTAAATCCACAAGGAAAAAGAAAAATGATTCCAAGGCCTTTCCCTGACGAGGTGTACTTCTGAATTTACGAAAGGCCTTGGAATTATTTTTCTTTTTCCTTGTGGGTTTACATCATTCATTCATTTCACGTGTTTAATTGTGAAATTCATCCCATATATATATATATATATATATATATATAATATATATATATATTAGGATGGTTCTTAGTTTTCTAAATTGCAAATTCACCGTTCACCCCCTCAGTATATTCCATTTGATAAAAAAACAAAATATGCAAAATCTCAAGTAATTATAAATATTCTTGTTGGTCCCGCACAAGGACTCAAATTTAGTTAATTATTGAAACATAAATACACGAATTTTTTATTAGCATTCCACTCTAAAGGTAAATAACAGCAGTTAAAGAACAGCAAAAACTAAAATAGACATTGACTACTGATTAATTAGAAACTGAATTCAACTAAACATTTTAGGACTGAAAGCATAGTAGATTTGGCCTAGTAGGGATGGCTGCTTATGAGGCACCCTTAAATACTAATTGATTTTAATAAAACTTCTTTGGTACACGTTTTATATTAATAGGAAAAAAATGGGGGTGAAACCCCCAAATTTTATATATTTAATTTTTCCTATACATATAAGAACCACCCAATCAACGAAAATTTTGGGGTCTCACCCCCGCAATTCATAAAAATCTGACCATAAATAAAGAAATTACGCAGGGGGTGCTTTTGCTTTAGGTGTGCCGTAATATTTTCGTTAGTTTTAACGTTTTATCTGGATTCACTTAAAAATTGTCTCCTAAAGATCCTAGTTTAGTTTACGTTCCCCAACTTTGACCTATTATAGTTTGTGTCCCCTTTTGCGTCAGGGGGACGTAAACTACACTTGCTCCATAATTCCTATACAGTATTCATATATTCTTTTATTCATATAATGCTTATATTCATATATACTTATATTCACATAAGCCTTATATTCATATATATTTATATTCTTATACTCATTTTCACATCTAGAGTCCAAACTCGTATACCGCTGACGTAAGTTCGGATAAAACTTTTTATTTGCTTTCTATTTTATTTCTGCTGAATAATTAGTGAATTATTTCTTTTTAAATTACTTAATCATTTTTTTTAGATTTAGCCTAATAGTGTAATCTTGTTAAATTCTGCAATGTTCATTTTCTGTATACATCCTCTCTTCGTTGTGAAAGATGAAGTCATGTCCTGCTTAACGTTTAATTTTAAATCTTAAACATTTAATTTTTGCTCATATGCATGTTCAATTGTAATTCATAATAAAATGTATATTTCAATTTCCATTTTTAGTTAACTTGGCAGATCATGATAACATCAGATCTGTCAATATACGGTTTAAAATAAAAATATGGCTTCATCTTCAAATATCTTGCTTATCTGTCTAGACATTGCTACAGCTAAAATATTTACCTTAACTTTAACTATTTTTGCAAAATAATTCAGCCTTTGAGAATAAAACAAAACAGGTCAGCATTAAATAATAATGATGTCATTAAAAAATGTAGTATATAACCGCCTAAAATTTCATTCTGATTGTCTGATCTGACTTAGAGGCTGAGCATTATCTGTAACATTTTAGCAGTAAACTACAGTAAGAAAATATCGTTGCCTTCTCCTTCGAGCCTTGTTTTTTCAGAGAACTTAATCTTAAAATAGAGAAAAATAATTTCCCGATACGCTACAAGAAGAATCGGGGAACCCTTAGAGAATTTAGTAAGCCTCACAGAATCCTCCGATCCACTACAAGAAGAAATCGGAGAGTAGTATAAGAGAAACTACTGCGATTCCCCATACGGTACCAGCTACTCCAGAGTAACAAATCCGTTGCTGCCACCTAACCAGAACCTCCGTCAACTTCGAACCGCCCAAGGCCATAGTCGGAGGGGTTAACAACTGGCGACCTCTGCAACCAGAATACTTCCAGTCTTTTAGACCATGGAACTAGAACTAACATTCAGTTGACCGGTGTGTCACGACTTCCATTTCTTCACGTCCATTATTTGACCGGTGTGTCACGACTCCAAGTTCTCCACGCCCATTCTTCGTCCAGGAACAAGTGGCTAGCAAGACACGTCTTCAGGACACGTCTTCAAGGATTTCGCCTAGGAATCTTGTTAAGTACATATCCTTTTTTTCAAATTAATTACTAAACATTTGAGAAGACAATATAATTAACAGTTAATAATTAGTATTAAGCCAGAATTAACAAAAAACAGAGTGAACATTCCATACACCAGTGATACATTTCATTTTATTGAAACCGAGTTATTTACACTATTATATCATAGTTAGCATAGAATAATTTTATTTAATGTGCCAATCATAATATTATCGTACATTCACGTACATTCGAGTGAAATTTTGTTTACATTTTTTATTATTTTGTTTACAAATTTTTCAAAATTTTTCCTAGTTAGGCAAATTGTTGTGCATTTATTTGTGTATTTCGTAGATAGAGTAGTTAGGAAAGCCACTCAAGTGATCATTCCATAGATTAAGATTGGTCAAGCAGACCAAATTAGAATATATTAACAGTATGAGCGATTCAGACGGTGAGCTTTCTGACATTGAAAATTCCCCTACACCCATTTCTCCACCTACCTCGCGCCCTTCAAACATATTTCCAAACACGCAAACTTCAGATCAAGCACAAGCCAACATGTCTCAAACCGCTCCCCCAGCATACATTAACTTAGGTAGACTTGTAAACCTTCCCCATACTGTCCTAATTTTTAAGGGAACCATAGATAATAACTTCGTTGAACCGCGCGTAAGACCTTGGATTGAGTCTCTAGAACAGCATTTCATACGCGAAAACATCACAGATGATAACATAAAGATTAGGGAAGCTAAAAGGTTTATTGACCCCACAGAGGGGAATACCCATAATACAGATACATACGTCCCATCCATTAGCGAAGCTACAACTTGGTACAATTTTAAAAAACACTTATTAGAATTTTTCAAAGAAATAACACTCGCACAACCCTTGGCCAAAGCTGGGCACCAAACCGTTAATCCGTTAATCGTTAATTAACGAAGTTAACTTTTTCGTTAACGATTTAACTTTTAAGTTAACTTTGAAAATCATTATCGGACTAATTAACTTCCGTTACATTTAACTTCCGTTAACTCAAGTCCGTTAACCCAAAAAATTCATAAATAAACGTTTAAAAGTTTCTATTATTTTCAGTGCTGAGCAGGTGCGCAATTAATCCGCCACTGTTAATAGTGATGAACGAATTTCCATTTCCGCAGTGCAAAATCAGGCGATATTTGTTTCCGTCGCCACAATTTGTGTCTTACCAAATATGGTAGTTATTTATGGCATTGGTTTGAGCAAAACATGGTCGACTGTAAAATCAGGCGGAAAGATTTGCCATTTGAGTTGAATGTTTCAACTTCTTTCAAGAAATATCACGAGCATTTTAAGGCACTTTCAATAATATATATGTAACAATTACAACAAATAACTACATTCGTTTCATTTGCAGTCTGTCTCTTGCGCAACATGTTTGTGCTAGTGAATATTTAAAAATAATCGTTGTCAAGTAAGTCATGTATATTTATAATATGTCTGTGAGTACCTTATTAGTAGTCTCCTTGATACATTTCAAGAATCATAAAACTGATCAGGTAAGATTTCAATTCTCATGTCACTTTGATGACATAAATTAAGTCAATTGATGTCTTACAATGGGAGCGTTTTCACCTTAACCCTTTATGTCCTGGCGGTACTTCTAGGTACCACATCTTTAAAATCTCCATAATTATTTTTCTACCCGGTTGATCCTGCCGGTACTTTCAAGTCCCAATGTGAATTAGTTTCTTTATGAGATAATAGATGGCGTTGAGAAGTAAATGTGAGCGTGTGGCTCCAGAGGCTGTTTACTCTTTAGTATCTCTGCCATCCCCTCCAGTGCTGCAGTGGAGCGTTTGTTCTCTATGGGCAAGGACATCCTGAGGGCCAAGAGATCATCCCTGTCTGATGAAAACTTTGATATGCTAATTTTCATGAAGGGCAACATGCATCTCATGGACAAAATGGAGAAAGAGAAGAAGAGGGAAAATTAAATTATATATATATTGTGTTTTTCATTTTTTTTATAATAAAAGTTAACGTTAACGGTTTATCGGTAACTTCCGTTACATGTTTAACGAATTAACGGATTAACGGTTAACGAAGTTAACTTTTTGGTTAACGGTGCCCACCACTGCCCTTGGCCACATTAGAAGCTGTCTCTCAAGCTAAATGGAAGAAAGAAGAACATGAAGATTTAAATAATTTTATTACACGAACACATAAACTCGTAGGAGAAGCCCTCCGAGCCGCAGAAAATGCATGCAACATTACACTCACTTCAAAGCAAAGAAACCTACTAGTAGCAGCATCGATTTACCAAAACCTACTCGAAGCACCTAAAAAGAAATTTCAAGAGTGCCTAAATACTGACAAACCAGTAAGTGAAGCCATAAATAAAACAAGGGAACATTACCCAGACTTAGCGAGCCAGAACTACCGGAAGGGTAGAGAGACCCCCCATACAGTACATTCAGCAGCAGCAACAACAACAACAATAACAACCTCATAAATCTAGGTCGATGCAGGGAACACCACCTCAGAAACAAGCCCCACAAACCCAGAATGCACGCCCTCCTCCTCAGTGTTTTAATTGCGATAGTTTTGGGCACATGATGAGTCAATCCAATTATCCCCCTTATTGCTCCCACTGTTTTGAACATGGTCATCGCCGTGGCGACCGACAAAAATGTGCTGACAAAGCCCCTGCAGGGTAAAGGCCCCACTTCCAGAGATCAAATCACCAAAAGCCCTCCAATTTTCAGAAACTAGTTAGTTCCCAGCATCAACAGAACCACCCACCGAACAGATCACGACCACAAGGTCAACCACACTATTGCCCCATGTCCAGATCCCAATATAATCAGCAAGGTCGGATGGTTCGGTATGTAGACGTACCCGCTGAAGAATCAGTTTCCCCAGAGTACACTTTCCAAGAAGACCCTCCAGTGTATGGTGATCCTGTAGCATATAACTCAGGTCCTCCCATAGAAATCAGTTCAAGTTCTTTTTTAGATCCCACTTTGGAGGCAGCAGTTCAACCTCCTCCCTCCTAAATAGAGCAATAAACCAACATACACACATAAACTACCCATCAGGATAATAGGTGCGGACCTACTAGATTTAATAATAAATTGCAGCACAGATAACCGAGATTTAACCGCTCTCCTAGATACAGAAGCGCATGCGACATTAATTAAGAAACAATGTGCAGATGAGTTACTAGAGAGTACAGATTATAAATATGAAATTAGGGCACCTTCCTGCCAACTCAGAGGAGTTACAGGCACACCCATACCAACATATGGAGAAATGGAATTATATTTAGAAGTTGGTAACGCGGTACATCCCGCAAAATGTTGTATTGTGGACGCAGTCGCCACATTTCAGACAGATATCTTACTAGGTATGGATTTCTTCAACCGGAATCACTGGGAAATTTACCCAGCCGGAAAATTAGTTAAGTGTAGAAATGGGACACACCTTCTCCATGAGAATAATAGACAGGTGCAGCACGTTCAGCCTAATGCTAACAGAATCAGTTTAGTTCGGATTTCCGAAATAAATAGGAAACCCACTCCAGTTTATAGCAGTTCAAGTCAGTCGGTTGCATCCAAAGAGACAACCGCCCCAGGAATCAGCGCCCCCCGAGTAATCAGTTCCAGTTGTTGAATCCAGTAGGATCAACACAGTCAGTTTCCAGTCAGCCAGTTTCCAGTCAGCCAGTTTCCAGTCAGCCAGTTTCAGTTAACTCAGCAGTTGAGTTTCGAAATCCAACTGAAGCGATTTTTCAGTAAATAAGGCAATTATTCCACTACGGACCGAGAAGCCCTAGCGGTATATTGGGCTTTGAAAAAATTCCGAAATATCGTCTATGGCTACGATGTAACCATCAAAATTTTGGAGTTTTGGGCCCGCGCTCGAGTCCCCGTAAAACGGAAAGATCACATTGTTGGCAAAATAATGAAGTTAAACAAAGAATGATAGGTGCTTCGGAAAAACTAGAACCGGCTTTCAGAAACCCAAATCAGGAAGGAAGAAGAGTTCAAATCTCAGATGGAGAACCTTTTCGACATCGCTCATGAAAATGCTATTCAAATGATCAAAAACGAAGAGGATCGCCAATTCCTGTTAGCCAAACGGGAGCCAGGCAGACGTGGGACGATGGGAGCTGTCACAAGATTATGCAAGGGATGACTACAAAGAGTTCCTAGAGTTAGCTCTTCTTTTCTTGGGTCGAGCAGAGTCTCACGGCTTTCATCACTCTTTTAAAGCTCCTGGCGCCATGCATCACGCTCGCTAGTTATCGAAAGTGTTGTATTCATTCAAGATATGGATGTTTCAGAAACAGTTTAAATTAAAAGCCCAGGAGGAGCGCAGCCTACGGGATATTTGCGTATTCACCGTCACCACTTACATGAGGGCCAGGTTCCGCGCCTCATTGCCAGCAGCTGCACCGCTGGAGGATCTGAATCTGATGAAGGCTCTGTCCAGTTATCCACATACAATGATTGCAAAGGCTATAACAGCCAAATTCAGTGACCACTTGTGGTATCTCTCTGAGAGCTTGGTTGCATTAGCGCTGTTGAATCCAGAAGTTTCTGTGGCTACGAAGAGGGCTATAATCAAAGTTATGGAGTACAAAGAAAAAGATGAGGATGCACGAAAAAAGTTCAACAAAACAGCTTTCAAGCCGATAATGACCCTGGATGCCTTCGTCTCGAGACAATCGAAGAAGCTATTCGTTTATTTGAACCTACCGCAGGATTTCTTGGAGGAAGATCCTAATGACTGGAATTCCTTTCCCTCATTCCAAGACGCTACAAGAGATGTTTTTGGCATAAATGTGATCAATGATAATGCTGAACGCGCAGTAGCTCTCATACAAAATTTCAACTAGAGGCATACAAAAGATGAAGAACAACTGCAGTTCCTTCTTCAAGTTCTGGCTGACCATCGCCGAAGCTTTCCCGACAGCAAAAAGGAGACCTTGATTGGGCAACAGTGAGTGGTTTGGCAACCATGACACCCCCATCTTGAACGGCTAATACCCAACAATATAGTTGTGGGGGACCCAAATGCCATGGTCTCATAGGGATATAGAGTAAAACTTTGAAGTCCTTGAGCTGCCTCTAAATATTAATTGATTCAAATGAAATTTCTACATTTTTACCGAAGCGTTTTTACATTATATGCCACCTCTTTCCGAACCTCAAAATTAGACATATAAATCAGGACCACCCTAATATATGTATATATATATATATATATATATATATATATATAATTTTATATATATATATATATGTGATGAATAAAACCACTTGGGAAAGGAAACACAGAATGGTGCTCAAGCGCTTTCGTCTAGTGACATCCTCAGGAACACTGAAGTAAATAAAGAGTTCGAGACTATATAGAGGTCACAAAAAAAAAAATATATATATAATAAATATAGAAATAAAAATTGTGTGAGGAGCATACAAATTTGTAAGGAAAACTACCAATTTTAGCACTTTGACCTTCTTCTCTAAATCCGTTCTGAACGAATTCAAGACAAGATCAAATGGATTGTTTACAACCAATTTTATTGATAATGCCTGAATGATACTATATAGGTCACAAAATATTTAAAAAAAAAATAAATAAATAAATTGAAAAATAAAAATTGTAAGAGGAGCATACAAATTTATAAGGCTAAACTACCAAAGTTTTAGCACCCTGCCCTTCCTGTCTGAATCTGTTCTGAGTGAATTCAAAACAAAAGGATCAAGTTGAAAAAGACCTTGGCTCATGTTAAAGTTATTTGTAAGTTGGATAATAGCAGACTCAGGAATATTTCTATTAACAATGTTGCTAGAGTGAAACAAAACTGAAGCATTATTCTAATCAGTAGAGTGGGATAACTCTGACAAATGGACAAAAGGGGCACTGGACGACTGTCCCGTTCTAACGGAATATTGATGCTGTTTTACAGGCGTGTGCAAATCCTTTCCCGTCTGACCAATGTAAAAGGAATCACAATGTTTACAACCAATTTTATAGATAATGCCTGAATTATTGGTAGGACTATTTTTTACTATAATATTTTTCACAATATTGTTATATGAAAATACTACATTAATATCCAAAAGTTTAAGTACATAAATACATTAGCAATGCCTAAAAAGCCCGGGAAAAATGGAAGTACTAAAATATTATTTGACAAAGTGCGAGTGTTATTATTCACATGATAGAAGGTTCGTTTTGTCTTGTTAAGACAAGATTCCATAAAAGCAGGTGGGTAGCACAGATCACTTCGACTCCCGTTGATTTTTTCCAATTCGGCATCGATGTATTCCGGACTGGCGATCCTAAGAGCGCAGAGAAACATTGAAGAAAATATGGCCTTCTTAATGGGGGTGTCATATCCAGAGTAAAAGTGTACGGAGGACAAATTGTTTGTTTTTCCGATAGATACTAAACTTAAAACCTGGGCTTTCCCTATGTACACGCACATCCAAAAACGGGATTGAGTTGTCTTGTTCCACTTCTAAAGTAAACTTAATGGAGGGGACTTGATCATTTAACTGAAGGAGGAAGTCATCCAGGTCACGATTCATGGGCCAGATACACAAAATATCGTCGACGTACCGCAACCATGGGATGCTAACCCCCAGGATTCTCTGAATGTAAGTAATTTCGAAAAAACTCCATATAAATATTGGAGAGGAGGGGCGACAAGAGGTTGCCCATGGCCATCCCAAAAACCTGTTGATAATACTCGCTATTGAAAATGAATTTACATTCTTTGATGCAAAGCTTAATAAGTTCCAAAACGATGTGTCCAGGTAATGGCAGGTCGTACTTATGTAATTCTCGGGAGAGAAAGTCAAGCATATGGTCAATTGGTACTTTTGTAACCAATGAACAAACGTCAAAACTGATCAATCTATCGTTGGTTTCAGTGCGTACATTATTCAATTTTTCAGTAAGACCCATGGAATTTTTTTACATGTGAATCAGAGATAGTTCCGAGAATGGGGGACGAGAATTTGACAAGCCATTTGAAGCGTTTATAGGTAATAGAGCCC